>WTSP01008120.1:0-54919 GCA_025331215.1 Actenoides lindsayi | reverse complement strand
GTGTGGCTTGGAAGTCCTCACCCTAAGTTCGAATGCAGATGATTTCTCAGCACTTTTATTTAGTTAAATTATTGGGAAAAAATTTTTTTTTTTTTTTTTTTTTTTTTTTTTTTTTTTTTTTTTTTAACCTAGCTATGAAAAGTGCAGAGAGATCAAAACCAACAGTTACTTTGCTGCCTGGACTTGACTTGTCTTCACCTACAAAGAGTTCATTTTGTACAGCAGCAATCTTAGGTCAGCGGTAACATACTCCACGCTTGTGTCAGTACCTTGCTGTCTCTAAAGTTCACTTTTCTGTAAGCACTAAGTGCATAGTCCTTCAGAGACAACAGTTTTATCCCTAGAAAGAAAGGAGTGGATGAAGTCTGGAGTGATCTGTATGAACAGACAGATCTGAAGAAACTGGAGTCAGGATGCTAAGGAATTATTAGAGAAAATAATGGTAATGAAGATGCAGTAAAGAAGAGCTGGGTAGATCTTGGAAACCATTCAAAATAGGAACATCTTGGAGGAATAAGCCAGTTAGCTATTAAAAAAAAAGTGAAAATCACAACCAAGCATAATGGCTGGTTTAGCAGGATCAAGAATTTATCTTGGGATATTACCCTTGATGTGAATTTGTTTTGTCAGGACTGTTGTTCAGTATCGATGGCTGAGCTCTATCTTTTCTGTAAACATCACTAACCCACTTGGTTGCATTTCCAGGGAGATGCTCTTTAAATTGCAGTCTGGTCTCATCACAGACATAGCAATGCTGTGTTTGCAGCTTTGCAGTGCACGGTAACACGGTAGCTCTGTTGTTGTCACGTGTTTTCACGTGAGGAGTTCAATGTGACAGTTGCCATGTCCCATAGAACACAGTTTGATGTATTCACTTTCAGTCACTTCTTTCAAATTTGTAGAACTGTGCAAAATACTTAAGTATTTTTGGAGAAGACATTGCTGTGATTATGTGCATTGACATACTAAGGCTTTGGATGGAGGTTGAGGTATTCTAATTTTTACTTCCTGGGTTGAGAGTTTTTCTTTGTTTCAGAAATTTTGTACTTATTTTTTTGCATTAAGAAAAAAAAAAGTCTTATCTGTCAGGCTAATTCTAACAGGCCAAAGATACTCCTGTTCTGAATAGGTTAATGTCAGCATTAATTATCTGGAAATCCCTAGTTAATTGCATTTATTTGAAAATACACTGATACTTACCTGATCTTCCTAGCAGTCCTAGAGCTTGGTGAGTGTGCTGCTTACAGATATGAAGGATCTAGTAGATCTTCATTCAACCTTTTTCTCATTAAGATACATGGGTGGGCCTGTGAACCTTAGGGTCCCCACAGGCATTGCCCATGAGGTCTTTCTTCTCCCAGGTATGATGTTCTTTGGTCCTCTTGGTGCTTCATTTTCTGTCCCCAAGGTAGGCAAGTCTCCCAAGAAGTCAATGTAGAGAATAAGATCTTTAGAATTACCAGCAGGTGGCATTAATGGAGCAGAGATGTGCTGTGGGCTTTGCTAATGAAGAAATTACTGGTACTGGCTTCCAAGGAAGCTTGGCTTATTCTTCTTACCTTTTTATTTGCCAGCTCATCCCCACTGCCTGGGTAGCTTTTTCAAATCTTGTGCAGAATCAAGAGAATGTCTTTGGTTGGAAGAGACCGTTAAGATCATCTAGTCCAATCTTCAACCCAACACTGCAAGCTCACCACTAAACCATGTTCCTGAGTACCAGGTCCACACGCCATTTAAACTGGGACCTCCCCGGCTAGCCAGGACTGTTCATAAATAATGGAGAGTGGCTTGGTGAGCACTTCTGTCAGCTTCTTTAGTACCCTTGGGTGGATTCCCTCCAGTCCCTTAGAGTTGTGCACATCTATGTGGCATAATAGGTCACCTGATCATTTCATCCTGGATTATAGGGGCTGCATTCTGCTCCCCATCCCCATCTTCCAATTCAGGGAGCTGGACCCTAAGGTAGCAACTGGCATTGCTGACAAAAACTGAGGCTAAGTGGGCACTCAGCAGCTCAGCCTTTTCCTTATCCTTGGTCACAGGGTTCCCTCCCGTGTTCAGTAGAGGGTAGAGATTCTCCTTAGCTCTTCTTTTACTGTTAACGTATTTATAGAAACACTTTTTATTATCTTTAATGCTGGCTAAATTAAGTTCTAGCCTTTTTAATTTTCTCCCTACATAACCTTGCAACTACGTTGTACTCTTCCTGAGTTGCCTGACCCTTCTATAGCCGGTAGACTTTTCTTTTCTTCCTAAGTTCTCCCCAAAGCTCTCTGTTTAGTCAGGACAGTCTTCTACCGCACCGGCTCATTTTTATGGTACACAGGGACAGGTAGTTCCTGTGCCTTGAGGATTTCCCTCTTGAGGAATGTCCAGCCTTCCTGGACTCCTTTGTCCCTGACGGCTACCTCCCAAAGGACACCATCGACCAATCTCCTAAACATGTCAAAGTCTGTCTTGTGGACGTCCAAGGAGGTAGTTCTATTGACCTCCCTCCTTACTTCCCTAAGAATCGAAAACTCCACCAATGAATGCCTTAATGATTGCCCTAAGGTTCTGTTGGGTTACTGCTTAGCGTGATTTGATTTCCCCCCCCCAAGTCACATGGCCTTATTTCTCATTTCTGCTGGTGTGTTTGAAATACGTTGTCATATGAGGCTTGGATAAGTTACTAGGAACAAGGTTGTAGAAGAATAAACATTCAGGAAAGTAATTTGCATGCTCCCAAGATAAGTGAGAATTTGTTTACTTCAAAACTGCAGTAGCTTGTCAGCTGGAAGAAAAGATTTGCAAAATTGTATTCTTTTCAAAGTGAAGGCATTAATTTATCCAAGTGGATGTTCTTTTCATGTATCTCAAATTACAGTTCCCGTTCACCAATAACTGTTTAGTAGAAGGGTATCTTTCTTGTCCTGTAAGAAGTCCTTCAGTTTCTGAGGGAGCACGTCCTTCACATTTCCACATCACTGTACTCTGAGGAAATGGGCCAATGAATTCTTATGCCAACCAGCATCTTAGAGTAA
Organism: Actenoides lindsayi; assembly: GCA_025331215.1. Lineage (NCBI taxonomy): Eukaryota > Metazoa > Chordata > Aves > Coraciiformes > Alcedinidae > Actenoides > Actenoides lindsayi. Next base: position 51,896 of record WTSP01008120.1, on the reverse strand, counting down.
GGGTTTCAGGTGGGAAAATACACAGATGAATTTACAGCAAAGGCTGTCGATTTAAGTGATACTAAAAAGTCTCTGATCTCTTCTTACAATGGGTCCTAATAAATGATTACATGGGAAATTATTAAGAACTAGAATAAAAATAGTTTAGACTACAGGCAAGTATTTAACAACAGTGGGAAGGTTGTTAAATCCCATACTTGGGATGTAATAGCCACCTGTAAACCAAGTATTTCTGGAGGCACAGGATGCTGTGCAGCCAGTGTAAAACAGTGGTACAGACTTGTGCAATGTGTTCAGAATCTTCCAAGCAAATGTGATTTCTAGGCAAATGTCTCAGTCCATTGAAGTTACTAGACCCTGGCTAGACTCTTTGCCCTTTAAGCAAAGGATCAGGGCATGTTGGAAGAGGGTGGATTTTTTCCTGACTCGGCAAATAGCAGTGTTTTGCAGGAAGAGAACGTGAGGCAGGCAGAGACCCATCAGTGTCAAACTAAGTAAAGGGAAATGATGGTTAACCCATATTTATGAACACTTTAATCCATTACTGGTCTTAAAGAACTATTTTTCTGTCTTAAAGAACTATTTTTCTGACAACCACAGATGACATGACCTGGGATGTAGAGGCTGGAGGGGATGCTTTCTCAGGGTGCTGGCTTAGCTCAGGAGCAGAATCCGACTCTCCTAGCATGTAGTGTGTGTGCTAAGAAATAACCAACACCTGCTCAAAAATGACAAGGGTATAGAAGGGAAATTTAGGCAGAATTTCCAAATTATTTCAGTCTATTAGATACATGCTTTGAAAAGCTCAGACTTTAACAGTGATGTTGACATGTGTACGGTCCTTAGCCTCTGCTGACTGATTATGATTCTACCTATATTGTACTTGGCAAGCAGACAACATTTGTTTGAGGGGGCTCTTGCCAGCTGTGCTGGTGAAAGTGCTTTTCAATAAGATTCCAATTAAATGCTTTATTAATATTTATTATTCACTGATTGCAGTTGTTGGTAATGTGCATTTGCCCAGGAGAGTTCAAATGAAATACAGCAAGGTCTTACTAGCTGGGGAGGGCGAGAAAATGATTCTTTAGTTGTCTGTGTTCCCTGTGTGGTGTTTAACTGCTGACACAGATCCAGTGTGTGAATGGTGAAGGTCCCTGCTCAGTAAATTCCCCACCCAGCACCCAGTGTAGCGGAGCTGGCAGCCTATGGTGACAAGGGAGCCACTACATGTTTGTTCAGCAGCAAGAGGGGTGGGCAGCAAGGGCTGGCACGGCTTTAATTCTGTCAATGTTTTACATAAAGCAAATATTTCCAAAGGTGATTCTCAGAAACTGGAAACTGAGAGCACATTGGGCAATGCGTGTTCCTCCTGGTCTGGTACTGTGCCATCTGCTGAGACCAGTGACAGAGCTGAACTTAGCTTGGCCTTTCAGTCACAGTAGTTCCCAAATGTAGTGAATCAAGCATGAAACATGAGCTGTGAAATCCACCTGGAAGCCCTCTGAGTTGGACACTAAGTTGAGTGAATGACTGTCAGCTTGTGTGGCACTCTTGATGTACAGATGCAAAGAGTGGATGCAAGCTGAGGGGACAGATGGGTTGAAAGCATTTCCCAAATCAGAGTTTTAAATGAACACAACTTCCTTCTCCCTGTCACTGTTGATTATACCAAGCAGGGTTTTCAAATATCTGAGCTGAGTAACTTCCATTAGCCAAACTCCACTTGAGTTAACACAATATGATGTTTTTATTGAAGTGTGAATTGTTCTTTTTGATTAATATTTCTGTATAAAATCATTGTGGCCTTGAGGAAACTCCCCTCTCTTTGCTATCAGGAGTGAGTGTGAGAGAAAGGCAAGACAGAGTTAAAGGCTTCCTAATGTGAAGTTTCACAAGTCTTTGAATTAAATGCCCCAAATACTGGATTTGGACACCTCCCTCTGGCCATCCCAGCACTTTTCAAACATAAAGCATATGTGTATCTACATATATATCTACCAAAACCAAGTTTCTGACTTGCAAGCCACATCTTTTGAGTTATACCAATTATGCCCCTTCCACTCATCAGGGTTTTTTGAACAGTTCTACATTTGTATTAATCTCTTTCACTGTATTGTGGTTCTGTTTCTGTTGTTACGCTGATGCCAGCTGAGAGTAATTCCAGGGGAGTTAAGATAGGGTGAAGCTGTTGCACAGACAAAAAGAATTCTTGCATTTCTCTTTAGGATTGATTATTTTTCCCTGTGCATCTGAGTGCTTATGAATGATTGTCAATTCTGAACCACATTTTTCTTCCACGGGATTTAAGAAAAGATCTTAATGAGATGAATTGCTATCTGCAAGGTGTTCAAAGCTTTTATTTCAAGACAGAATAGGCTGGCATTTAGTAAAAAACAAGTCAGCATTTCTTGAGAATGCTTTTTTGTATTAAACTTTGCATGCTTCACGTTTTGTTTGGGAGTTCTTTCATAAATAAAATTCCTGTCTGGGAGTGTTGCTTCCAGTGTTTCATACTGATAACCAAACCACCTTGACACTGCAGATTTAACCATCTCTGCAGTCGGTGCACATTGATAGCTCTTTACTCACTCCTGTCAGTCTTAGCTGATAGTCTTATTTATGTGCACGGGGAGATTTTTTCATACGATTAAAACCCAGTGGTACTGGTGCATTCAAAATATTGCTATTCATTTAGAGGAACAAATTTGACTAATAAACATTGAATATTTTTTTTTTTTGCATGGATTTAAAAAAAAATTAAAATGTCTGAGCATGGGTATAATTATATACTTTGTAAAATTAAACAGATTCACTTCATGTTTAGAATAAAATAAAAGAAATAGTGTTTTACTTAGGAAAGCTTGAGGAAGTGATAGTGATTCTGTTTCAGATGCTTAGGGTTGAATTCTGCTTGTGACTGTTGAGGAGCCACTGCAGAGAGTGTTACGAGTTGTTTATTAAACTGGCAGAAGTTGGCAGGACAGGGTGGTGGGTTACCGGAATCTGGTTAAAATGCTTCTAACTTTTTTTTTTCCAAGGAAAATATTTTGGAACTGACTTGGGTCAGAGGGAAAATGAGACACTGTGCAGTGCCACTTGCCTGGCATGGAGGGCACGTCCTGCTATGGTCAAGGGTCAGAGGAACCCAACCCTGACAGTAACAAGGCAGACTTTTGACCATAGGAAGACTTGGCTTTCAGGCAGGCTTGTATCAAATGCTTTATATTGTGACTCTTGTCATGCATCAGGGCATGGTGTGCGAATCTGCACTTGGACCCTTGTCTTGACACAACATCTGAGAGTGGCTGGAATAGAAATGAGAACATCATTTGCCGAGATGGCACATGTTTTCATTAATATGTAATCTTGCACCTTGTAATAGGATAGATAGCATACAGTATACAGTGGGTAGGCACAGTGAAAATTAATTTTTGTCATTATCTTGAATGGTAAACCCATCTGCCAGATACAGAGTAGTGCTGAACATTGCTTGCTTCGTTTTTCTGTGAGGAAACTAATTAAAAGATTATAGCTTCTGTGTTTAATAATTGTTCAAAATATATTGGTGGCACTGCTTGCCATTCAAATTTCATCATGTTGTGAGCAGCAAAGGAAAAGCATGATGACACTTCCTTCTCCTTGGGATTCAGTTCATCTCATTTACTTTCCAATCTGATCTCCCAGGATATCAAATGAGGTCTTCCCATTTGTTAATGAATGCCCAATATTAAATGAAAGTTAAATGAAACCCAATACCCAGCAGTGATCAGGTTTACTTTGTGCAGCGCCCTTCTGGCAAGGTCCCAGAGAACTCATGGTTGAGGTCCAGAGAACTGACTTCTTCATTTGTGTGTAAGAGAAAGAATTTTGGCATGCTTCAGTGGTTGAATTGACAAGTCATTGGTTCTGTGTGATATTTGTAAATAAAGCCCTTTTAACAAGGGTGCTGAGAAACACTTACTGTCAACTGCATCCCACACTGTCCAGCTGAAGTGGGACAGTAAGCGTAGGTTGATTGTTTTAAATGCACCATCACAGTATCTGAGATCCCATGTTTTACCTCTTGCCACTAAATGAGACTTTGGTTTGATTTGCACTGTAATGCAGTTCTATCAAAACTTTGTTTTGTCCAAAAAACATGAGAATTAAACTTTACTTTGCATCTTCAAAGAAGAATTTTGCTTTAAATAATAACAGCTCAGCTGTGGTTCACAATTACAAGTGAAGGAGTGGGCTGCATCTCTCCCATCTGCCATCCTGAGTTCTAAGCTACGGTTTCCCTACGTAGCTTTAAATTCCTTGTCCCCTTGTAGGTGATGCTGCTAGGACAGAGGAGGGAGATGCAGTTGGCAGCTGAATGCGTGGAGCCCATATGATGAGTGGTCTTCACCAATTTTAGGTAGTCTAAATAACTGCTCGAGAAACCAAGTTCAAGACCTACAAAAGCCAGGCAGGCCGTGTTAGGAATGGTGATCTAGCACTGAACGTGCTTCCACAAGAGTCCTCTTCCACTGAGAGGATTTAATTGTAGTCATAAGGAATGTTAGCCCCAGCAGAGATTTAACTGTGCCTGTGAAGTACAAACAAACTGTTCTACTTTCTCGTCTCTTGCTAATTCCTGATCAGTGAAGTCCAACTGATGGCCTCATGAGGTGAGTGTGTTGCACATTGAGTGCTATTTATTTGTAAGAACTGTGAATGAAGAGAAGTTAGTATTTCATCTTAAGTGTGGGTATTTAATTGCCCATTGCAGCCTGGAGAGCACACAAGCCACCTGTCATGAACTGCACCTTTTAGCAAATAGTTGTAGAACTGTAAGTATAGATAGTAGTAGAGTTGTTGTAATAGTTGTAAGAGGTCAAATATTTCACAGTGGTCCATCACTTGTTGACTTGCCTGACAGGTGAGAGTTAGATCTTCACTGTTCTTTCAGTGCTGTATTCCTCACTGCAGTGATTAATCCTTCCATTCAAATGGGTGTTCCTTCATTTTCTAAGTTTTCACATTTTCCTTTGCTTACATAAGACAGTAACTTACTAGCACTAACAGCTTGGGAGCAAAGACTATGGAACAGATTTCCAGTCTGGTTTTGAAATGAAATATTAATAAATTATCTTCTCTATTTCTGTAAGAAAATGTTTCATATTTTCAGAATTGTTTCTGCTTTATCTGGCCCTTGCAGGAAGAAATTACTAGTGCCCAGCAGTTTCACTTCTGGAATGTGTGGGGTGGTTGGGCTGCCTGATGTAACTAAAATGTGAATCATACCTGTGACTTTGTGTATTAGATATGATATTCTCCCTACTGGAATTAAATTATATCTTGATTTCTGCATTTTCCACTCTTGATAATAATAAAAAAAAAATCACAAACTGCCCCTTAGTGCTCCTTCGGGCATAGCCCCTAGCTTCAGTTACTTCTTTTGAAGATCATCATAAAAATGCTCTTTGCAATGTTAGTCCCATCCTTCTGGAAACAGTTAATCTCCCTTGAATACAATAGGGCTGTCCTAGGGTAAATTGGAGAGCAACTGCTTGCAAACCTGTTGCAGGTTTTGTTCAGAAAGAACAGTTTTGCATCTTGATCCATTTGCCACATACACCTTTCTAAATGAGAACAGTTTTATTGGTAAAGGCATTATTTAAACAAAATTGACTATTTTAAAAACCCATGATAACCAATCCTAGTAAACCCAGGAGTTAAATTGAATTCAGAAGAGAGGTCACACATAATGAGACATTGATATAGAATTCTTTGCTTTTATTTTTTTGATCAAGTTCTGTGTTCGCTTGAGGTGATTCATTCTTCTAGTGAATTCTTCCAGGAAGGATTCCCCATGGTCCTCAAAATTTTGCTCTTTCTCTGTACTATTAAAGTTCTTCTTTCTCTGTTATTACTGTTTCTTTTTGGCTGAGATCCTCTTTGATTTCTCCCAAAGGATCCTTTTAAAAAAGTAAATGCAAGAGCAAAGCTTCTTATTACTGATGTTCACAGAGAGGATTGCTTTAGTAATTCCTTACTTCCAAAATTTTTTTTGAGATTATAAGAAATGCAGATTTTCAGCTTTTCAACTAAGGAACTTGAGGGCTCATTTATGAGGTCAGAAGTAGTGACACTTGCTAAAACCCGTTTTGGTTTGAAACCTTTACACTGGTTTATGGCAAAGCTTAGATGAGACTTTTTGTATGAAGGTTTAATAAGAACTTGGAAAGCTGTGTTATGTAAGCTAATGGGCAAAAAGACAGTCTTTCCTAAGCAATCTCAAAAGAAACCACCTTCTTATCCATCTTGTTTGTGTGTTTGGGAATGCCCTGAGGTGAGGATGAAGAGTTAATCCAAGAGAGGACTTCACATCAAGCACTGTAATGCAATCTTCTGGGAAAATTTGGTGGTTGTCAGCTAAAAACAAAGAATGTAAGCAGATGGGCAAATGCCACTTACCCCTTTTGCCACACAGACCATGTTTTTGAATGGTGTTTCCTGAAATGGCTTTTTTAACTTATTCTTTAATGTGAAATAAAGCATGAAAAAGAGATGACAGAATATACACAGTTTTAACATTTTACATAAAAGGCTGTGTGTAGGACTCCACAGATCTGCTTCAAACGCATCACTAAAGAACATGCAACAGAGGCAGACACGAAACGTAGGCTTTGGGTATTGGAAAACAGAATTGTGCAATGACTGGTCAGGCTGGATGTCTCATCTTCCATTGCAGACTTTTGCATCCCAATATTAGTTTAGCCATTTCCTCCACTATTAACCACCTATTTGAGCATTGTATTCAGGAACAAATCAAAGCCCCTGGTGGAAATAAGTCTGAAAACTCAAAAGTGTTTCTCCACCCACAGTTTCCCTACTAGTTGAAAAGTGCATTAATGATAACTATTGCTACCCTGTGGATCTACTTCACTTCCAGGCAGAATGGGCCCATGATTGTTACACTGAGTGGACAGTGTCTTCATCTATACTCAGGTTTCTTTCTGTTGCTTGGAGCTGTCTGTGTGGAGCTTGATCACATTGTTCACATAGGTATGTCTTTTTGCAGTGAAGCGTCTGGGATTGAACAATGGGCTGATCTGGGACAGCTACTGCTTATTTGATCTCCTCAGTGGAGGAGAAGGGGTTGAGGAATCAGACAATAATCATAACCACATTGTCAAGAGAGGGGACCACGTCTCTTCTCAGTTTTCCCCTTGCTTTATGAAGAAGAGAAGCTGCACTGATTCTAGCAAGATGAGGTGGAAAATGGATAACTGAACCACTCCAGCTATAGCTGAGAAACTAACTGAACTGGGGCTTCTTTTTTCCAGCTAAAAAAATTTTGCTTACACCTGTCAAGGTACAGGTTCCTTTCTGCCATGTGTCATTTTATCACCCTGTTAACATTCTGGTAGTCAGTGATAATATGGACAGTGAAAGAAGAGGCTTTTGTGTGATAAAAACAAGTATGTGAGTGGGCATGTGCCTGTCAGGCAGTGGTGTATGACTGCAGCTAGTGGGGTCATGCCAAGCTAGTCAGCTTGAAACCAGCTAAGAGCTGGTAACGACTGCCAAAGCATTGACATGAGCGGTGGTTGAAGCCCATCTGTGTGGCTGTGCTATAGCCAGGTCAGGTATGCCTATATAAGGTGTGAACATGCCTTGGATTGCCCCGGAGATCAGTCAGTGTCTGGATCAAATGCCTACCTTCTCTCCTGGTTCTGATTTTGTCTTTCTTTGTTCTTCTAAGAATTCAGAAAATGCCTCTAAGGTATGCTCCCCAGCATAGGCCACCTCCTGAAAAGAGTGTTAAGATTAAGTATTTAACTGCATACACAAAATGTTGGAAATAACAGCATAATCACCTGGAGGATTTCAGTTCTTTAGGCTGACCAAAGTCTAGATCTATTTTTTTTTTTAATTTTATTTTTTTTTCTCAGTTTAGAAAGTGAGGGCAGAGGCACAGCAGGTTCCAACATCATCTGAAACTCAAGTGTAAAGAAGAAATAGATGTATATCCCTAAGAAGACAAGGATATAAATCAAAAGCATAACTATTGTGTAATGCCAGACTGGGATCCTGCCAAGTATTGACATTAGTATCTTTTCTGTGTTTAAACATTTACAAGATATTTTAAAGAGCAGAGTCTAAAGTGTCCAGCCACGATATTCAAAGCGAAGGATTTTGATGGAAATTCAAATTCTAGAAAAGTTTTGAAATACACAGTCTAAAAGTACCAGCTGTTGCACAGCTTGAATAGGAGGAAGATGAGCAGAGATATTAATTTTCTTATACTTCACCTTAAGTTGAGGGTTGTCTTGGTTTGAGTGAGAGCAGAACTAATTCTGTTTGGTGATTTTACTTTCCAGCTCAGTTCTTTTAACTAACTGCACTGTCTGAAGTCAGCAGCCTGTTCTCACAGGCAGTGTCTGCTGATAGCAGTGATAACACCCCATGTTTAGAGTTACTACCAAGGGTTGGTGTGAAGACCAAGGCCACTGCTGGATCTGTGTATCATATTGGGGGGGTGCAGAAAGTGAAAGGCCACACCTGCAGGGAGGAGTGGACAGGACAGGTGACCGTAAACTGACCAAGGAGGGATTCCAGACCATAGATGGTATATTTGGTATAAAGCTGAAGGATAGGGAGGGTCTTGCTCTCTTTCTCTCTCTTACTCTCTCTGCACACTCTTCGACTGCTTTGCCAGCTTTGCTTGGCTCAGGTCCTCTTTCTGTTCCTTCCTTGGAGCACCCGAGGAGGACTCTGTCCCTGCTGCCTTTGATCCCTATCCATGTGTTCCGGAACCCGCTACCAGAATCCAGCTCCTGAACACAACTCCCGTCTGCTGCTGGGCACAGTCTTGGTCTCTCCCAGTGCCTGCTCCACAGTGTCAGTGGTGACAGTGATGTAATTACCACCAGGGGGTTTGGATTTGATACTGGTCTTGTATATATTCCATTTTTATTATAATTATTTTCATTAAAGCTGTTACTAGTTTCCATCCTAATTGCGCTCTCTCTCCCTTATTCCCTTTCTCTTCCCCTTTGGGGAGGGAGGGGGGTTAACAGAGTGGCTGTTATAGGTCTAAGGGGCCGCCCTGACCCTAACCCATGACAAGGGTTTAGTGGGGATTTTCATCTGAGGAAGTTTAATGGAAGAAGCACTTTCAGTTTAGAACTTTCTCTGAGTATGTCTGAGCACCGTACTGTATTTTAAAGGTGTCGCCCCCAAATACATTTGCTGTTCTGAAAGTACAAAAGGATCTTGCACAAGTCTTTTAACAGAAAGTTATAGAAGCTCCTCTGCATGACCTTGGGAACTGTTTGCTGTTACCTGAGTATATTTGGAAATAAGCAGAGGCCTGTTCTCACTTGGGTTATGCTAGCTTACTCCCACCGAGACCAATAATGCTGTGTTACTTTGCTCTAGTTACTCTTATGCCTGATGTGAGTTCAAAGGACTATAAACAAAACACCTTCATTCTCTGATGAATTCACTAAAAGTATACGCAGGTTTGATATTTTAGTTCAGTAAGGTATTGTCTTATAATAAAAAGTATAGCAGCATTGAAGTTATTTTTTATGTTTGCAAGCTTAAGTTTCTTGAAAAAGCTTATTTGATTCCTGCAGAGGCAATTAATATCCTCAGATGAGTTTTGATTTTTATTTACTCTGATGATAGCTGGAAGAGCAACTTCTTCAAGCCTGAAGACCTGTAAAGCCAGAGAAGCATCTGATCCCTGCACTGGTTACTGAGGATATATATCGACATTACTTATTAATCAGTGCATAAGACTACGTAAATGTTATTTTTCTCCCTTAATCCATAGAAACAAATAGAATCATCTTAAATCCATCTGAAAGGCTGCATGTTAAATTTGGAGTGGATGATGCAGTGGATGAGTTTTTCAACAGCTTCACAGATGGAGCACAGATGATGCCCAATCTCTCCCTCCTCCTTGTTCACTCTCTTGTTCCTTTGTCTCTGGCTATAACTGTTCCCCAGCATAGGAATACTCAGTTGGTGTTTTGGAAAAGCAGGCACACATCCAGCTCATTCAATTCCACTTAACTCCAGTTAACCTGAAGTGGCTTCTGATTTAAAAATGTTGTCATGCACCTAGTTTAGCATCCACAGGAAGAGGGTGATTTGTCATTAACTTCAGGAAAAGCTGAACCTGGTCTTAAGCAGACTAAAGAATGACAGTCCACTGGAAATAAGACAGGTCATAGCCTGGAGACCTAGCAGATACTTCTGTTTGGAGGAGGGTAGTATCTAACATGACCTCATCAGGTGAGAGTGCTTGGAAGGGACTGCATAGTAACATGTTCTGCCCATGGCTTTGCCTTTAAGGGAGTATAAGGGTGTCTGTGGTAGCCAGAGAACATGATAACCCTGTTCTAGAAAGTAGCTTTGGGTCATGTTATGTTAGCCACATTTTGTCTGGTTTATCAGGAGCAGATTCAGACTTCTTTGCATGCATTTTGATGTGCTTTCTAGAGTCTTCTGATAGTTATTTCATCTTCAGAGTTCCTACTTCGGCACTAGTGTTCAGTTCATCCTTAGTCCTTAAACAACATGAAGGATCAGTAGAGGTAAATGGAAAGCTCACGTTTGTGTTTCTAACACTAGCAAAATACTGAAGGCTAGAGAAGATCTCTGTGTGAAATCAAGGTTGCATCAGGTGGTGGTGTTGGACTGTATATATTTCCTATTCCTCTTTCTTCATGCTGAATATAACAGTTTCTCTTCAGCTCTAAGCCCCTTCTATTGCTCTTTTCATGGCCAGAGTAATGGAGTAGGGATGGTAATTCTGGGGCAGTACCTATACGGTAAAAAACACACTAGATACTCGTAGCCTTGGCACATTGTGATACTGTTTCTGTATCCTGTGCTCTGACTTTGGTTAACTTCTAGAAGAGGGCAAGTATATGGGGGAGAATTCCCAGTATAAGTGCTAGATGGGTAAGAAATGACTGAGCTGTTGCAGTGACTGTATATTAACAGGCTGATTGTGTCTTGGATCATTTCTGATTGTCAGTAGTGAGTGAAGATGACTGTGGCTAGCTGTTCATATAGTGCCTTAATAAAAAAGGCCAGATAGCTTGGGTCTGCAAGGCTGCAGATGTCTCCAGGATACCTGCACTGGTAGACAAGTGCAAGTCAAAATCTCCAAAGTTGAGGGAACTGGTATGAAAACATGGTGCACAAGGAAGAAGTTGAGATTTCAAATCCTCTTTAGTTTCAGGGTATTTGTAACTAGGAATCAATCCCTTAATAGTTAAAGGTGTTACTGATATTTCGGACAAACTGAGCGTATTATGAGCATTTAATGGGTTTCTGCATAAAGACTAAACATGGTGTGAGTGTGCAGGACTGCAGTTCAGTTCATTAGAAGCTGTGCGTGCACATCTGGGAGGAAAATCTCTCCCTCAAAGATGAAATGAGGACATAGGCAAATGTCTTGGAATGTAATTTAAGTTTAGGACTAGGAAGAAAAATTAAAAGCTTAGTAATGTCTTAATTATAGTAGTATCTTTGAATTAATTTTTTTTTGCATCAGAGATATTTTCTGTTTAATTAGATTATTTATGTAGATGAAGGAATGTAACTAATATTTTCCTTTGCCTCTTTCACCAGCATTTTCTGATTGTGTAACAGCTGGTGCATTAGATAGCATATTGTAAAGCTCGTTGGTCTTGACAACAAATATTTCTTCCTAGCTGAGGCTGTGACACTGCAATGAAGTAAAATTACTGGTGTATAGAAGAAAGTTTTGAGATTTGGGATTTTATGAAAATGTAGAGGATGTATCAAGAGTAGTACCAGTATTTTATAGGCTCTAGTTATACCTGCTCCAGGAACAGCTGGCACAGGGTAGTCCTGTGACAGTACGTCTCTTGTCATGGCTTGAAGTAAAAAGGCACAGCAATGATTAGGAGGTATCTAAGTTCACTCTGAGTTGAGACTGTTGCTGGAACCCAACAGGCAGATTGGAGGTTTTTAAATGGCAGAGTGTAAGGCTGTAATGAATTGTAGGTCCAAGTCAGTAAATGATATGTGGACTCTTGCCACACACAGAGGAGAAACCCTTCTATCATCTCCTAATTCAGGTTCTTGACTGCAATGAATCCAGTGCAGAATAGAGAAGGACTAAACATTTCTTACTTAAAGGACTTGCTTCTCACCATGAGGCATGTGCAAATACACAGACGTACACACACACATCTATCCCCCTTTGGGGTGCAGGTGTGTCTCCATATACTTCCCTAACAGCTTCTCACCTGGTAATCTGAGCCGGCAGGAAAGAGTCTGAAGAAGGGATAGCGATCTACTCCAACAGACAAGATGTCATTTGCTGTGACATCTATCTTTGCAATGATTATGTCTTTGCGACTTTCATATTGCTCTCCTAGCTTATTCCAGATTGGCAGGAGTTTCTTGCAGTCATAGGACCAAGGGGCATCTGCAAATTTAAAAGCAAAAGTAGAAGGATGCAGTTTGGCAGAAGAGCATGTGCTGGTGCAATCACTGGGACCCATTTAGCCCTTAAACTTAACAGAGGATTAGATTTTAGTTATGGTCGGTCTCTACTTGAAACTATTCTACTTGAGACTGTTCACCCTTTATGAATTTAATGAGTTTTCAAGTACTGATAACTAGCTATTCACTAATGCATTTCTGGTAGCAGTGCTGCTTTAGGTCTATTTAGCCTTTTATGACTATAGCAAACACACACCACTTGTCATATGACTTTGCTGGAGAGGTGTGCCAGGTAACAGATGCAACCCAGGTAGGTCTTGCATCATTCCCATGGTGAAATACTTGCCAGAACCACAAAATGCTGTCTGCATACTAAAATTAACTGTGTTGGTGAAGTATGCTGTATTTACATTAAAAGGAGGAGTTTGAAGTATGGTGGTTTTTTGACTTTGAGCACTGCACTCATGCAGGTTAGCAAAAAGGCGAACTGCTGAGAATCCAGTATCCCCCTAAACAGCACACAACATGGTCACAGTCCTTCAGTCATGAGAACAATGCTCATGCTCCATTTAGATGGATTTAAAATTTCTGGGGTGCTTTCCTGAATTCGCTACATCCCATTTACCAGCCTTTCATTTCCAGAGGACTTCAGTTCAATTACTGCTTAGATCAGTTTGTTCATAATTTTAAAATATTAAAATAACTTGTGTGAATGACATGGCTGCAGCCAACAGGGGGGATTGCAGGAATGTGCTGCCTTTTAGAATTTGTGGAATTCAGGACAGTTAGTTGTCTGTATTTTTGTTAATGCTCCATGTTTGCTCTACTAAAGTAACTAAGGCACAAACTAATCCCTGTTGGCTAGTGCAGGGACAGGGCAGTGGTTTCTTCTCGGGAAGAGTCAAGCAGAAAAGCCACTTCCCTTGCAGACAGAGGAGGGGGAAAAAAATAAGTTAAAAATTGCACAACCACAACTCCTCTCTGGGATTTAATCCTAGAGTATTATAACCAGACAACCTCACTTAACTCACCCTCTGTCCTTGGAAGACAGCCTGACTCGTACTGTACAGTACACTGTAATGTTCCATGGTACAACATGATGTTCTAGTGTCATTTTGTCTTTCAACTCTGAGATTTGATATGACCTGGATAGGTATTTACCGAAGGGATCCAGTGTTATTGAGTGCAACCCTAAGTCAGCAAAGGTATCCCAGCGTTTCCATAGATATGACACAAATTTTTCTTCAATATTTTCATTGGACAACAAAAATCCATTAAGCTTGGCTTCTGTTAACTGCAAAGATTAGCTTGGTATGTAAACATCAGCTTCCATTTTTCACTTCCAATTGATCATGTTAAAGCAACTTAAAACCTAAGTAACACTTACAAAACATGACGAACACAGTCATGGTCTTATTGAAGACAACTTTGTTGAAATTCTTCCCAACAAGCACTTTGACAGGCATCTTGTCCCAGTCTTCTGGAATTTCTTCACTAGAGAGATGTAGCTAAGAAGAAACAGAAACACTGCTTGTGAAAGTGTAGGGAGCACTGAGAAATGATACAATTTAATGTGAGACCTGTGGGACATTATTTTACCTAATGTGCACTATTCCTGTGTGTTGTTTTTTATATCTCTATATCCTAGCCAGTCTTCATGTGCCACCACCTTCTCTCCCTTCACTGGGGAGCTAGAATCTTGCACTCCTACGTAGTTGGTAGTTGGAATTACCTGTCCCTCTCTTGGATACAGAGTCCATAGCAAATTATTATTATATTAATAATAATAGTCCATAGCAGATTATTATTATATTAACTAGCCTTTGGAACATGTTTGCACTTATTGTCCTGAATTCTTGTTGTCCAGTGTTCAGAAGCTGGACTACTGAAAAGCTTTACCTATTGTGTGCTCTCACGAATGATGTAAAACACACAAGGACATGTGCATTGCTGCTTAAATCTCCTCCTTCAAGACCAGAGTCCCCACATGACTCCTACAATTTACTGTATATTAGCTGGCAATTTCTTTTGGTTTACAGCACAGTAGTCGAAAGGCACACATTCCCCATGGAAGCTGTTCCCTGGTGGGAGTGTACCACTCCAGCAAGATCTTGGTGGGGGAAGAGGCAACATCCCCACCTCTTTTGTCCTTCTGCCCACCTCCAACTTTGAAATCGGGATCTACTACTTTTTAATTTCTTCTACCTTTTAAATTCTTCCTGCTGTCAGACTGACTACTTCATCTTTTCTCCTTGTGATGGAAACAAAAGTAAATCATCCTGAAGAGTACTGAACAAGTAAAACATATTACTGTATTTCTCACGAGTGTGGAGGATGATACCTCATTATGACAACAAATACTGTATTTACCACTGGAAATGAAGCCCCTGTGAAAATTCACTCTGCTAAACTTGCTTACAACAAATACCAAATCTTACTCCACTCTCTCAATTTTCTCTTTACTGGACTTTCCTGCAACCTCAAATCCTGTAGCAATTTTTGTTTGCATCTTTCCCAACTAAGGGAGTGAAATATCTCCATTCTAGTGTTGGAAAGATTGAGACATAGGGAGTTTTTAAACCACTAAAATACATCAGCTGAAATCAGCTAAAATATTGGTCCATAAATGATTTATTCAGTTTTTACATAGGAGGACTAGAGAACTTTGTAGTCCACCTCAGTTGTTAAATACAGAGGAGTGCTCTGTCAACAACTGTAAACAAATGCATTAGGGCAAGAGTAAGCTAATAAACCAATGATTTGAACAGCACACTTCTAATTAACAAACCCCTTTTTTAGTGTTTAAACTGATGTAGCGAGGAGCATCTTATTCATAATGGACATACCTTTGCTTTTCCATTTAGGTAGCTCCAGCAAAACTTTTTTAGGTTCTCCACCGTCACCTCGTCTGCAGGCATTTTGTACTTTGCATCACTTGTCAGATTTAGGATTCTTACTGCAGGAACATCAACATCCCTGATGCGAAAATACTCAAAAACTCGTCCGTTCCGTGTTTCATTGGTATCCACCACGACAAACATTATCTGATAATAAAGAGAGAATCATGCATCTGGTTGAGTCTTCCAGCTTTGATTTAACCATTCTGGAGGAATGGACCATGGAGCTTGGCAGTGGTTTAGAATCTAACCTTAAATGCAAGAAATTGTGTAGAACCATTTTTGGATCTCAGTCCAACAACGAGCAGCTCTGTGGACTTTATTGTACCTTCATCCTAGTTAATAACAAATGCTGAAGCAGCCAAAAGGAATGGAGCTTTTCCCTCTGTCCTTTCACAGTGGTTTGCTATCACCTATTTAGTAACACTTCTAAATTACCTCTCAAAGCTCTTATTGTTCTTCCTAATAAATCCTAACAGAAGAAAATTGCCGAAACACCTGTAATTTATACGTCTTTGCCAATACTAATGTGTGATATTTTATTACAAGATGCCTTACCATTCTTCAGTGTCTTGTGTACTTGGAGCAGCAGTAGCACCACAGTGACTGACAACGTAAGACTGAAATGCTTCAGTGTGTGACTGCCTATACCTGTTTATACCAGTGCAAACACGTGTGCTGCAAGCAAGGCTGTACAGGTGCCCTGCAGTTGTTCCTTGGGCTTTGTAGCTGGTTCCAGCTCTTGATTGAGACAATGCTCTGAAATCCTCATGGCATTTCCTAGTGGTGACAGAAATTTCCAGACTCTTACTAAAACTGTCTTTGCTCCTAGAAAATCATATATGTAAAATCAGAAACAGGTTTATGGGGATCAGCTGTTGGTTTGTGTGATCTTTGTGTTTTAAAGAATCATTTTCAAGTGAAGTTTATTTTTCAGCTTGTGTCCTGAACAAATTCAAATAGTAGTTACTGAGACTGTTTTAAAATGATTTGGTAGACTTAGAAGATGGACTGACAGTAGTGTACTTCTTACCAGTGATGTTTGCAATTTTTTTTCCATTGATCTTGTGGCACCCCTGTTTGCAAAGCAGGATGCAGTATTACAAACCTTTCCTCTAAATTCCGCAGCAGCAGACTTATAGTTCTCATAAATCGCATTGAATGTCTCCACGTTTGTTGGCGTGAACAGCAGGATATGATTTTCAACAGGGACATCAAAAATCTTCACAGATGTCTGGGAAACAAAAGACACAGCATCTGTTCCAGTCTTTGTAAACAGAACAGTGAATCAGAGGCTCAAAGTAACAGTATCATTGAGTTCTGCTATTGTGGATTTTACACTTTAAGACTCGGTTCCCAATCATTTCCATAACTGTTGAATGTTTTTCATTGTTTTAAAGAAGATAAAGTGATAAGAATCAGCAGCTGCTGAGTGTTCTCTGTTCCAGGAAAAACCCATTATTCTTTTTTCTTTTTCTTTTTCTTTTTTTTTTTTTACAATCAGAAGGGCCTGATGTGATCTCCTAATCTGACCTGTGTAACACACAGTGAAGAATTAATGCTAAAACTGTACTGAAAGTAAAAGGTGGTGTTACCCAGGGGGGCCCAACTGCAGCAGCTGCAGGAGCTAGATCTGCCTGGGGTACTTCCTTCACTTTTGGATGGCATCAGCAGCTTACTTCTCCTTCCCTGCCAGAGCTGCCCTTTTCCTCATGCCCCTCCATGATCAGAGGTAATGATGGGGGGGTGCTCCCAGGCAAACAAGTAATTCATAGAATCATAGAATACCAGGTTGGAAGGGACCTTAAGGATCATCTAGCCCAACTGTTTAAGGTGGGGGGTAATTTAAAAGTTTGCTTATTTGACCGAAGTGTCACTTCATTGGTCTTGTTGTCTTGCTTTGGGGGTCAGCAATAGGTGCCTATTGTAAGGTCTCCCTTGGAGACAACCCATCTGATTTTGATCCAGAGGCATTCAATAGGGCTTCCACAGTTACCATAGTTGACTTCTATACATTCAAGCTTCTCCTTAATATGGAGTGCAACTTGTCCTCCTCTTCTATGCTGTCTGTCTTTATGGCATAGCCTATAGCTGTCTATCATGATTCCTGAATTGTGTGAGTTGACCCACCATGTTTCGGTTGTTCCTCTGATACCATAGCTTTCTGACTGGGCACAGACCTCCAGTTTTTCCTGTTTGTTTCCCAGACTCCATGTGTTATTTATACATACATTTTAGGTGGCTGGCCTTTTGATTCTCATTTAGGGAGACAGCTGAGGCTCATATGACACTACTCTGGTTGACCTGATTTATTCCCCAATTGGTTGTAGTGGTGATGGTGGTGTGGGCACTGCTATTTTGGATCCCTCCCCCCAAGTCCTTTAGTTTGAAGCCCGCCTCACCAAGTTGGCCAGCCTGCTGCTAAAGATTCCTCTGCCTCTTTTAGACAGGTGGATTCCATCCCTTTGTAGCAGGTTGTAGTCCTCATAGAAGGTCCTGTTATCATAAAAGCCAAAACTCTCATGGCAAGACGAGCCAGGTAGCCATAAGTTGGTCTGAGTTATGTGTCTATTCCTGTATGCCCCCAATCCATGTCTTCCCCTTCCTACCTGCACTAGCAACAATTATTGCTGGTTTCTTCCTTGTCTTGGCCCAAAGGACCCAGTTGCTGCATGGGAGTGAAAAGGCTGGAGCCGGGATTAGTGATTCGCCTTCCAACCCCCCACCTCACCTAGCTGCTGCAGAAGCAGTTCAGACCTTCATGTTGGCTCCACAGCAGGGAGCATGTTCTGGCATGTTCAGTGTTTGGCCAGCCATACCCATCTCCTCTAAGAAACAACATCTTGACAGAGGGAAGCATCCTTTGGCCTGGATTAGACCAAGAGCTGCCTGTTGGATTCTGCTGGTGTTTCTAGATGTGCTTAGAACTGGCCTAGTCAAACAAGCAAACAAACTTCTCAAATGCTGAGGAGTAGAACAGCTCTCTAGGTCCCTTTCTGCATAGGTTCCTGTTGTTCTCCTGTGGCTTTTGTTAATACAGTGAAATACACATACCTCAAGGTTATATTCAGTGACCAAATCCAATGTAAAGGTTTTGATTAGCCTCGTTAGATCCAGTTTGTTCTGTCTGCCATCTTCCAGCACTTCATTATGCACAGGCTTTCCCTTGGACAAATAGTGAGGTTGTGAGGCTGTTGGTCATATCAAGTATAGGAGCAAAGAGACTGTCTTTAAAATATTGTTTTCAGCTTTGCTTTTGTATGATCCTCAGTAACTGAAATTCCATAACTTTTAAAATAAATATTACAGATAATTACAAAACAAGATTATAGCTAAAATTCAAGGCACAGCTGACAGTTTTAATTTGCTTTGTATTCATAACGTACTGAAAGAACTTTTCCATATCTATGCACACTATCTTTGACATATGCCCACTCAGGATGGCCTTGGTCTGGCTATTTCATGGACTAAATGTTGGTGCTACTTCTTTGTAATTTTGTTCTTACTGTTGGCCACTTCTTCTGTTGTGGATTGGAGGTAAAGAAGATTCCTGTCCAAAAGCAATACCAAAGTAAGAGGCGAATGCCTGCAAAACTCATTGAACCTGGCAACGTGGGTTGGAGAAGGAAGTAATTTTACCCAGATCCTTAAATATAAATTAAGAGCCTGAATGTAGGCAGTCAGATTGAAAATATGAGTTATCCAAAGATTATTGTTTGCCTCCTACATGTCTCTCTTGTCTGGAAATGCAATATTTATTTTTTTTTTGTTAGGGTGTTTGAATTTCAACTAGGAAATTACTTAACCTGAAAAATTCCCAAACTGCCTTCCCGTAACCCAAAGCTGCTATGGCAGCTCACTGCACCTTACCTGCTAGACTTTTGTACTCCTACCTTCTTAAACACTACAAGAGTGTTCTTTTGGATGCCATAGTTAGCACGGATGTCCTTGTTGGCTGTCATTCCAAATGGCATCTCTGGCACATCTCTTGCCGTCTCACAGAAAACTTCCACACTGTCATGGTGTAGTTCCTAGTCCCAGAAAGAATATTTATTAAGACTGTGTCCTGCATCCTGGTATGTCATGTAGGAGAGCAACGTGTGAGGTAGGCCCTTCAAGGCTTGTGAGGTAGAGAGGAGAGTGTAACTGTAAAGTGGGTGCAGCTTGCCATGCTTACCTCCAAGGGGAGATCTTCACAACAGGGGAGATCCTTAGAATGCTGTGACACCACTACTGCATTCACCTTTCCAGCTAGCATCCACTGACCTGGGCCAGTATGGACAGTGTATGGTCCATTATGTCCTTCCTGCACTAATCCCATCTGCCCCGCGCTCCCCTGGTGTTTCCACCCTCTGCAGAGACTTGGCAGATGGGGACGGATCCTGCCAACAGCGGCTCCCCTGCCGTGGCTCCGCTGCACAGCCGGCAGGACGTGATGGATCAGAGAGGAGGGCTCTCTGCTTGCAGGAGGACCTGACTGATGTGTTTGATGTTTTGACTGAGTGCTCTTCAAGGTAAGGACCTTGACTCCTACACCTGTCAAATAGTCACTGTGCTGTCCACCCTCAAACTAATAGTAAATAAGCATGATGAAAGGCAACAGCGCTTCCAGATTTGATTTAATCAGACCATTCTTTCATGCTAGATGAATAGTAATTTATGTGCTGAGACCTCCCAGCACATCCTGGCACTCACATTTGTGAGCAATCTGTGACTAATAGAAGGCCAAATGCAGCTCTTTATTTACTTGTACACTGTTTTGTTGGCTTCCACCCATTGGATTTCTGACATGCCCAAGCTCATGTTCATCTACTGTCATTTCAGCCCCTGAATGAAATCACGGAGTCCAGTCACACATAGCTGCAGGCAATACTTGATATCAGCAGGGTTCGGGGAACTCTCCAGCATTGTTGTGATAGCAAGGGCTTCTCAGTCTGGCCCAGAACTAGAAAACTGCCTTCCTTCATAAATGACTGCAAGCAGATTGCTGCAAAGCAAAATTCTGGGCACTCTGAGCATTTTCACAGTTTGTCCTATTATGCTGTATGTGTTCATCAGCTCTGTTACTATGAGGCATTTTGATAATGAATCCTGTTTTCCACATCCATAAAACCTGGACTATCTGCTGTATCCAGCACATCTGGGACTTTATCAGCTCAGGTACGAGCCCAGACACAGTGCTTCTAACTGGGCAGAGAGATGCCAGAATAAAAAACTCTTCAGTTAGAGAAAATCCTTGACTGAATGTTTCAGATATTAAAGATTTCAAGAACACATTGAAAAAGAAGGAAACTGTTCATATTTTATTGACTTCTGACTGTAGGCCTTGACAGCTAAAGTTTATTTTGCACTATTTGACTATTGTCCTGTATCATTCAGCCCCAAATCCTAAGAATCTTATTCTATTCTGGAAACTAGCAGGAATTTCCTCGAGAAAGGATTACATGAATTGGATCATATAAAGTGTAATATTTTATGATTTCTTATCCACGTAGCTTTCTTAGCTGGCAGGAGCTAAAACCCACAGTTGGCATGATATTCATGGAGCTGTGCTCTGCTGTGTTTCACTGAAGTTGTTTAAATCATCAAATGGAAAGATAAAGAAAAGGCACTCTAGTATGTTAGACAATTTTTACTGCTTTTTTTATAGACTTAAGCTGAAAGGGAAATTTCCTTCACCAGAACAGCCTGCTGCTATTCATGTCTATGATTTTATACCATGTTTGAATAGCAATGCACTGATTGGGTAACCTTAGATTTTTAGACCATTTACAACTCTGGGGAGGGATTACAACTTTCTTCATTTGGATACTCCAGTAGCAGTATAACCCACACCAGCAATGGCTTAAGTCGCTCCAAAGAAAAGGATGGAGTTAAGTAAGGATAGGTAGGACAAGAGTTCTGCCCTCTTCCCACCAGCCACCAAATTTGGGATGATTTGGCAGAAGCCCTTTCTCTGAGGACAGAGAAAAGTCTGCTATGACCAAGGCTGTGGAAACACTGCTGTAGCAGCATGCTCTCAGAAGCAGCTCTCAGAGTGATACAAGTGCTTATTGAGACGGGAAAAAGTAGACGGAAACAAATAAATTAAAAAACAATGCAGAGAAAACTGACAGCCTGGTTTTTCAGTTGAGATCTAGGTCTTTTGAATGTGTGAAGTTTGGTGGTGATGGCAAGCAGTCTGTCCTGAAGTTGGAACAGCAACCAGCCTTTTGAGTTTTCCAGTGAATTACCTTAAAAAAGCCAATCACTGCCAAATCATCAGCATTTATGATGGCTTCAGCCTGATCAGTAGAGTTGATTATAACAGTGCTAGGTCCTGTTCTTCTTTTCACCCATGTAACAAAGGCCGAGGCCTGTCTGACTCCTGTGGAAGGAAAAGAGAGTTAATGACCATCAAAATGATTAATGGAAATTTCTGTGCAATTGGGATACAGGCAGTGGAGGTGCAGAAGGATGATGAATGCAATTGGACTTCAGTTCTTTAGGACTGAGGTCAAAGCTGATTCCAAGTGGGCTTGGGGCATCCAAATTCAACCTGGGGTATTAGTCACCATTTAAAGTATTGCTGACTCTAGATGATCGACCATGGATCAGTACTGTGTCTTCTGGGACCTCTGCAAATGGCTGTATGTCCAATTAACTTCTTAATCACACATGGAGAATAGAGATAAGGAAGTTCAGACAAGTAGAAAACCTGTTCTGCAAGAGTTCATCTGCCCCCAAATCACAGTAAGCTGTAAAGAACTATCGACTTGAGGTTTAATCCAAAATCACTTCAAACCAATTGCAGGTTTGATTGAACCGACTGTTCAATTAAATTAGGTGTCAAAATTGTTCCTTCAATGCTTCAGAAGGGATCCAAGAGGCACAGAGACATGTTAAAATTCCTCTGTGGTGTTCTACCTTAATTGTTCAGTTTAGACATGAGGAAAAAAGCTGAAGTGTCAAAGTTGTCCTTTACTTCTGGATTGTTCCATCTTTTGGATTTCAAATTACTGCTGCCAGTTTCACTGAGATTACAGTCATTATATTTGGTAAATTTGAGCTTTCAGGAGTTTTAGGAATCTCGAGTCTCTTTAAAAAAATAGATTTTCTACCTATCGTATTTTCAGAGGAACTGGAGACACAAATTGAAGGGCAGGTATAAAATCTCAGCTCTAAAGCAACCCTTTCATCTCTGAATATGACTTTCCTGTTGGAGCAGAGCAAGAGTCTGGCTAAGGGTTAATGAAAATTACATATGAAAAAACAAAGTCTGTGTGCTGTGAAGTGCTAGAGTCAAGATGTACAGTACAAGTGGATTATCAAAGGTGCAGGTCCTGGTACTGTGCATTTTAGTGATATGACCAGATCAAAATTGAGTCAGGCCATTTTACTGCTATCAAGACATTTTGCAGCAGGCTGCCCGGCAACTAGTTTAAAATACTATTTTTTTAAGGTGAACCAGCCAGGCATCCGCTCTGGAGCGTACATGCTGCAGAGCAAAGCACAGAGCAGTATCTAGTGGCCACATAGTGCTTGACTTCTGCTGTCTAAATGCAGAATTGAGGTCCTGCAGTTTACATCAGCAATATAACCCTTCCTTGTATTTGTTATGTGGTTGATCTTTTTATTGGATTGCTTTAAACAGCCTCTGTAGCTTGTTTCTAGTGGCTAAATTCTGGCCTTGGAGTTCTAAAAGATTATTTTACCAAGCCTAGGATTTGGCTTTCATGCTACACCCCTTGCCAGGTCAACCATTCAAAAATTCTCTGTTCCTAAAATATTTGAGTTAATTTCTTTATTTAAACAAAGTCTGCAGTTTCTTTTGTGTGGTATGGAGTAAATTCTAAGTTCTGTATGAGGAGTCATTAAGTGGTCAATGCGCATTTTCAGTTGCCAGTTCTCAATGGTTTAAAAGTCATACACGGTAGGTGAGATTTTACTAGTTGTACATAAGCGTTTACCAGTCGGTACTGGGGGTATGTGTGCTCCAAAGGGTTGATGCTGTCTTGCACAAATTGCAGAGCAGAAGCCAGTTCCTAACTTCTTGCACCTTGCTAGTAAGTGTGTGTTCAATAGCAGCTCTCTGCTGAAGGGTGACTATGTGCATGTTGTGTTGTTATACTCTGTATTCGCAGGTTCTCACAAGCATACCTGTCAAAGAGGTTTGCCAGTTTAAAAGAGGTTTTCTTAATGCTGCAGGTTTAGTCAGAGACTGACAGGAGGAGCTTTTGCTTTCATGTCTCAGCACCTCTAATAAAAGTTCAGTATGGCAAATCACGCTTTCAGTGGTATTTGTGCAGAAGCTGCTGTTTGCACAAGTCTAGGTGATGGGAACTTGGTAAGAAATTCAATAGCAAGGAGAAGTAAGTTACTAAAAATACTGAAGATCAGCTTTCAGCAGCAGCCACAGGGGGCTCAGCAGTGAGAGAAATTAGAGCACTCGGTTGTGTACAGGCTCAGGAGGCAAACTTTAGGTTCCTTTTTTGTTGGTTGAGCTACACTGTGACTCAATGCTATCGGCTCAGAGTACACTAACAGATGGTTGGCCAAGTCATGCAATTTTTGTCAACTCTGCAAAAGTTAATCATTTGGGGGGGGGGGAATAATTAAATATCTTTGTTGTATATACTTTCAGTGAAAGACAAACTCTAATAAGACCTGGATTTCCCAGGATTGTTCAAGTCAGTCCTATTATAGTATTGTTTTCTTTGCTTAATAACTTTCCATAAAAGATTTCAAATTATTCTGTGTTTTTTTCTGAGCCACTTATGAGCTCCCTCTGATGGCTAAATTGCAAAACTCTTTTCCTTGGCTTAGGAAATGTACCTATTATATTAAAGAACCTAGTGAATTGACAGTTTCTTGTAAGTTACAGAAAGGACTGCTCCAGCCTGCTTCTGTAGGCATGCTGCCAGTGGGTATTGCAGTGAACTAAAAGAAGTGAAAATGGACCAGGTTCAGGACCAAATTCCTCTTTGGAGTAACTCATTTATTTATGTTTTTTGTAAGTCATCTTGTTGAGTTGATTTTCTGTACTTGGTGTAACTACACCAGCAATTGATTGATCTCTGTGAACTAAACATAGAGAAGCACATTCAGTTACACACTTAGAAAATGAGTTCAAAATCCAGATCTTGTATTGGTACAGAGGTAACTGTATATTTAAAGTCATGGGCAAAATGAGTTTGCTAGCTTGCATAGTCTTTATCTGAGCATCTATATTTTTCTTCTCAGCAGCATAATAGATAGGTACATCCTGCCATTACATGTTATTATCTTGTCAGTGTATAGGACAGTTTACCTTTGCAGTCTATGGGATTTTCCCTGCTGCCATCCACAAAAAATTTCACAGTAGGAAATTCTCGAATTTTAAATTCTTTTCTCAAATCATGTTGGTGTGTGACATCAATTTTGCCAAACTGGATTCTTGGAGCTTCTTTTTTAAGCTGTTGTGCAGCCTCAGCAAATTCTTCAGACAAATTCTGAGATGATTGAGGTAAAGAAACATCTGGAAAAGGTCAAAAGTGAATTGGTTACATAGGCCACAGCATGAAGCTTTCCAGTGGACATGGTTGTTGTCAAGTAGTAGCTGGAGGGGTTGAATTAGGTCTTTTATGATTCAGAATTAAATAAGAAATTATCATTACTTTTTACTTCTTTGTATGGCTGCTAACTGTTCACCACTCCACAGGTCCTTGAACCAGTCACAGTCAACAACTAGTAGGTTGCAATAGTCCTCTGTTGGGAAAAATGACGTGGAATTAAAGAATAGTTTGACTGATTGACTGTGAGTTAAAGGGAGGTCAAGGGTACAGTTAGATATTACTCACATTAGGACTGTGATAAAATACCATTTTTGTAAGCACTTCATTGAGTCAAACCTTTGTAATGCAGAAACTGCTTTTCCAGATAAGATAGGGAGGAGGGAAGGAGAGCAACAGAGTATGGTCTTTCCAAGACCCTCAATGTGTTTCTGCTGTGCCAGACCTTCTCTAGCTCAAGCAGCAGTTGTGTCTGGAGGAAGAGCCATCCTAGTCTGGATCCTGGAGCTGAAAGTTGCATTAACATGAAAAAAGGACAAGGTAAAGAAACTAGTCACACCTTGGCTGCTCTGTATTTAGAGTTAAATAAGAGGTAAAGGCCTGGAGCTTTACAGTTTTGCAGCTGGGGTTGAAACCAAAATTAATTTAACTTTCTTTTGATAAAACTGAGATACCCTATCTTGTTAAACTTGTTTTATTAGGAAGCACAAAACCTTTTTCTTTGGATTTTGCATAGGCAATTTTTAGTTTCATCAATATACTTTTTAAATAGGAACAGATAAATATCCAGTTACTCTTGGTTTCATACATTTGTGTGTGTCCTTGTGTGTATATACGTGTATACAGATATTCAGATATATACTTACACAAACACACACACACCTGCCAAAACATAAATCTAACAGTCTTTTGTTCTTTCACAATATTACAAATGCCCTTCTCTACAGCCTAGCTGGTGAAGACATCGTGCAGCATAATTAGAACCAAAAAGTGAATGAGCGTTTCTGTATGAGTTCTAATACACGAAAGATAAAACTGCTTATCTTGGTGCTGAGTTACATTTCTCATCATTATCCTTGCTCTGAATCCCAACCATCAATCATTTTCTTTCACCTAACTGCTACAGCAAGGAATGTAAAGAGTAGCATTAAATAAGGTTATTTTCTCAAAATACTAACATGAGGGCCTTAAAAGTACTGTCACACAGAAACCCATCTTGGCTTAGGCTGACAGAAACCCTGGCACTCTAACAGCTGCTCCAGCTGCTAACATGCCAAAGGAGTTCTTATTAGGGGATCAAAACTTAGTGTTTATTCAGGGAACACTCGGATACCATGGTGATGAATAGAAGGTGCTTCTCTAAAAAAAGTAAATGAGACTTAAGGCATCAGTCCAAAGCAAATTGTGTTCTAATTGCCTGTAAAATTACTGTTTCATCAAATAAAATTTATTTTCAAAGATATTCTAACCGACCTTTAATTTCCTTTTTCCAAATTATAAAAATGGTCTTACAAGCCTTTTCCCCACCAAGTTTGTAATACGTTACCTCTTAGCACAAAAAAGAAATGAAGTAGTATCACCAGTGTATCTCAATATGCTCTAGAGGTAACTACAGAAAACCAAAATATCTGTTAGAAGTTCTGACCTGTCAACAGAAGAAATAGCACATCTACCCTAGAAAAATACTGCTGCTTCTAGGGACACTCTGTGTTGAGCCTTTATGAAATACCTTTTCTGAAGAAGATTGCAGAGATAGGTGGACTCTAAAATAAAACATGGGGTACTTGCTGGGCAGTTTAAGAGTGCTGATACACATTGACTACTTGGGGCGGGGTTAGCCCAGAACAGTTAGACCAAGTTACTGGGCTTTCCAAGAGCAAGGGTGTATGAGTCTGGACAGATAGCTGTTGGAATAAAGAGCAGGAAGACACACAGCAATTAGGGATCCAGCACCTTCTAGCTGATTCTAAGGCAATGTTTTACACCAGGGGCAATTTCAAAATCATGACTTACTGCACAGTGAAACAGGACCATCTTGGGAAGGGGCAGAAGAAATTGTTGAAGTCCAGGCAAAGAAGCTGAAGCCACTTAAAGGCTTCCCAAATATACACATGGAATAATAAGCTTAATGGACATTAGACATGTGTGTAGATTGTCTGGGAGGTTTTAGGTTTCATTTTTCTCTGAAATGTTTCAGTTTGAAACAGATATTTTAAGAATGATCTCTTACCACTGAATGGCCTGAATAGGCAGAGTTGCATGGTAACTACTCTGCTTAAATAATGAGACTTGGTAAAGTCAGCAGCTCCTGGCTGGGACTCCATCCCATAAAAAGTAATCATTGCACTCTGAGACCAGGAGCAATGCAAGTACCATTAACCTGGTAACTGTGAGACCAAAGTTCAGTGAGTGAACAGCCTTCTTCATCAGACAGATAAAAATGGTTTCCTTGACTACCCAGAAAGCATGTGGAAGCACCCATCATGCACCTTTCCCTTGCTTTTCTGAGAGATACAACTCCTCTTCAGCTTTCCATCGATTCCTTTTCATTCCACTCATTCTCTGTTTGCCTCCCAGGTGCTTTATTTTTCAAGTCACTTGAATGTTGCAGGAAATCATCACTTTTTTTTATTTGGAGCCTTTTCTTGAGTTTTGTTTTTCCTCCTCTGGTTTAGATTTTTTATTTACACTCATCACTTCAGGCATTGGGGTGAGGAAGCAGCTGTGGAGGCTAACACGGCATTAAAGGCTTCAGACTCAAGGAGAGCTGAGTGCTAGCAGAGTACAAGGGCCAACACAGATGAGAGGTAATAGAGTTGGTGGCAAGGTCACCAGGGAAGATGTGCATGGGTGATGATACTGGTATGAACCAGTGTGCTGTGCCACAGCTGCCAGAAGCAAGAGGCTCATGAAAGGGTGTCAGCTTAGAAGCAAGTTGTATTAACAATGGGAGAATGTCTTCATTATCAGTAGCTTTAGTTGTGTTGGAAATAAAAAGAAGGTTAATTGAAGGGTTTGTTGAGATTTTAAAACTTTTTTCCTAGATGGTGTTTTTGACCTGTCTTTTGGAAGCATCGCTGAATTCCCTCCCACTATGTGTCACTGCTGTTTTGTGAAGTGTCCTTTTCAAAACAGATGTGAACCTCCACAGGAGCATCTTAACAGATTGCCATCATTTGGTCGTGGGTGCAGGAGATCCTGAAAATAAATTATCCACCATCTGAGAACAACTCAAGCTCTTTGGTTTGGATATGGGAAGAATGAAAAAGGGCCACAGAACTAGGAGAGTTAAAAGTACCTGTGCAGTGTCCTTTTGAACACTGTTTTTCAGCACCTTCCCTGATGACTAAAGTTTCCCATATTTTAGGAACTACTGTAAGAATGCCTCCCTCTAAAGGTCACGTAGAGCAAATATTTCCCCAAAGGAAGGGTCTTGGGTATGGGAGGATTGCCACATGTTCCATTTCATGTGCTGTAATAAAGTCTGTATATTTGGGGATTTAAATGCACTTTTATATTTCATGTCAACAGCTCAGATTTTGCTGGGTTTGTTTTCCGTGGACAACCAGTAAGCTAGGTGAATGTGAAATCACATGTACATTGAAAGCAAAGCCTAACAAACTGAAAGGGAATACAGATTGTAAACAGGACCATCAAAAATGCTAATTTTTACAGCGGTCTTACGTTTTGTGAGAAACCAGTCCTACCTCTCTGAGGAATTAACAGCATGACTGCATAAGGCTCAAGAACAAGGTGGGTATCATTACATATCATCATCTCTATCTTAAAGAGTCAGAGGACACTTTGTTCAAAGCCACACCAAATGGATGTGGCAAAAGTGGAAAGAGAACCAGAAATCTTATGCTTTGAGAAACTCTTTTCTCTTGAGCAGATAAATAACCTGAATAAGCTGGTTTTTGGTTGTTTTTTTTAATAGTGCAACTTTCTGAACTAAAATATACTGAAATGTGGACAGAGGATATTTTTGCTGATACATAAATATGTTTAATGACCCTAAAGCAGTCTTGAAGTGAGTATGCATGAAAGCGTGATGAGTTCCTTCTTCAGTTAATTGCTTCTGGCCTCCAATTTCATTCTGCAGTCTAAATTGATGGTCTGGTGATTGCTGCAGTCGTTGCGTGTTATGCCTGTTGTGCTGTCAGTCACAGTATCATCAGTTGCTGATGTGGGCAGATGCACTCTATTTTTGCCCTGGACTGGAGCATATTGTGGCTATTTCTGCTTGTCTGGTCTGGGAAAGCCTTAAACATGAATGGTATTCACAGTACTGTTTGAGGTATCTGAGGACTATTCTTACATGGAGAAATATGGGACAGTTGCAAAGCCCTGTGAAAACCATTCGGACAACAGAAAATTGGGAAGGTTTATGAGAGGCTTTTAAAGAGAAATGAAATAGGAGATGTGCTTTACTGTGTTCAGACAAGTTGCTATTCCTGGGAAAACTAGAATAAATTAATACACAACTCCAACTGGTTACAGCTTGCAATGGTGTGCAGCACTGCTTTCAGTGTTTGAGTTTGTAAGTGTACAAAGTTTATTCTCTCTGTGACATTAGTTAGAATGCTTTGGATTTTTCTGTTGGTTTGTTTGTTTGTTTGTTTTTAAGCAACAATATTCTGCAATGAAAGTCAACACAGGGACTTAAATTCAGCTAATCTATTGTGTAAACAGTAAAACTCTCGCATGCAGGCAACACTGATGTAAGATCTACCCTTTCTGCTGGTGTGAAATGCTCTATATTCCCTGTGCTGGTAGACATTGGTGTGATGTTTAGATCTGTTTAGCATGGATGAGGAGATGCCACAAATTGCAGCAACAGAAGAGCACTTGCAAATGAGCTTTGAGATTAGGGGCTCCTGGTACCTGCAGGCAGTAACTCAGCTGGGCAGGCAGCAGGGCTTGTGTCCACAAGAGAGTAGGTGTGGTGCTGTGTGCTGCTTGCATTTTTGATTTTTTAATTTTTTTTCCAAATATTTTTGTCTGTGCATTCCCAAAAACCAAAGATAAGTTGGAACCTCTGTTCCTGTGTACTTTTTCACTCTCTTTATGCTGCCCCTTCATTCACTTTCTTGTTGCATGGTGCTGTTGGGATGCAAGCCAAAGAGTCCCAGATTTCTGGCTCATTGCTTTGTTTCTGTGCTGAGTACTTGCCCTGTGTACTTTGCTCAGCTCATGAGACCAGCCTGATACCGCTTGGCAGGAAATCAGCATGTGTTGTTATAGTAAACCTTGCCTGAAAGAAGGCAGACCTGGGATACTGAGTGTGGAACTGAAGGGCATTAGGAGGACTTGGGAGTCACTGAGTAGAAGATATCAAAGCAGGCCTCTCCTGATAAATCCTGTGGGACTGGTAAGTAGATAACGGTATGCAACAGGGAAAGCATTGGGGTTTTCTCATAATAGGCTTAAGACAGATCCTAGAGTGTTGAATCAAAGTTTTCCCCATGTTTGTACAGTACCAGAACAAATCTCACTTTCTGGGAAGCATGGGATTCCGTCCCGTTGTCTTGACTGTGTCTGTGATTGAGAGTGGGTCAAGAAGAGAAAAGTATCAGGTCTTGCATTTGTTCTGGGTATCTGAAGCTAATTCCTGGCAGCCCCACAGATTTCCTCTGTGATATGGGGAATATTGCTTTGTCTCTCCTTATCTAAGCTCCCTTAACAGTTCCATATTCACATAAAACGTTTATTTGGATAACCTGTTTTAAGGAGTAGGACATAAAATACTAGGGCTTTATGGCTTCTCTGTGCAGGTGCCTGTGTGTGTGTGTCCCACCTTTCGTCTCATTGTGCCGTGGCAATGCAAACGACTACAGCAAATGAGCTGGCTGGTTCAGTGTTACGGACTTGGGTTTCCTACATCCCAGGGCAGTGCTTCACTGCAGGATAGTTTTTTCACTGCCTCAGAGGCTGGGTAATCTCCAAAGGGACTTACTGGGATTAAGGCCAGTGATTTCTAGGTAATGTATCTGGACTGTGGAGCTTGTCACTCTTGTGAGCGATTCCATAATCTTCTGCAAGGACTGTAAATGCCTTTTTGGTTTGTGGAGGAAAAGCAATACATGGGTTTTCAGGAAGCCCTTCAGATAGACCTGGTGACCTTGAATCCAAACCAGAAGGCAGTGAGGGTCACTGGAGCAAGGTGTGATAGGGGAGCAGTGTTTCATCTCTGACTTCTTTGGCAGATGTGGCATGGAACGGCAGAGTGTGTTTGTTCTTCCTTTATGAAGAAAGCCAGTTGTGAGAGTAGTTTTATATCAGAGAGGTCTGAGATTCTGCTCTGAATTAGGGGGAAGAAATCCTGATTTAGATCTCCCACATCCTTTGATTGCCCAAGTCCCTGGGCTACTGTATTCTGAAAAATTCTTTTTTTATCTCTTGTCTCTTTATGAAACTTTTCACATCTTCTTTCCATTTGGTATTAGGTTGAAATCCTGAGGTGTGTTGCAATATCTCACAGTTGATTAGAAATTAGGAAGAAGTTCTTCACTATTAATGTGGTGAGACAATGGAACAGACTGCACAGGAAAGTTGTGGATGCTCCATATTTGGATGTGCTCAAAACCAGGTTGGATGGGACTTGGAGCAACCTGGTGTAGTGGGAGGTGTCCCTGCCCATGGCAGGGGAGTTGGAGCTAGATGATCTTTAAGATCCCTTCCAACCCAAACTATTCTGTGATTCTGTGATCAGCTCTGCCACTACTGAGGAGGTTTGACTGCAAACTCTTCTCTGACCTGGACATTTAGGTTGTGTGAATCAGCTCTTACAAAGCTGAGAATAGAGCTTGACTAAGGCTTTCTTCTGATGATTTTTTTTTTTTTTTTCCCACCAAATTAATGCTTCTTCAGAGATCAAAGGAAGTCACAGCTGCAGACTGAATCTGGCAAATAGCTTTAGACCCTCCACAATTAAGAAGTAAAATCTTGCTAAATTTGGTTTGGTAGTGAGGCAGAAGAACAAATTACATGCACTTCTGCAAAGTTAGGGTATTGACTTAATTTCAGTATCCCTTCCAAATATGGAATAGACTGGGGCTTTCAGCTTGTGCCTCTCTCTCTTGCTTGCCTCCAAACAAGTGCCGGTTTGCAAGGTGACTGTACAATTTAAGGCTAAGTGGATGTGTGCGCTGAGCTCAGTGAGTGTGGCACAATGAAGTCAGGTCAAGCCCAAGCAACAGAGACAAAGCTTTTGCTGTCTTAGGCAAATTGAAGCGTTTCAGCTCCATGTTTGTGGAGTAGGAAATTATGCAGTGTCTGAACCTCTAGATGAGTAACATCACAAGTATATGCTGCTTGGCTTGTGTGATTTGTTTTTTGTAAGGCTTAAATGGTCAGACCTTCTAACGAAGTTAGTTACTCGAAGCCCCCACTAGTTTCCTCCCCGTGAGGAATGAGCAGGAACCTAATAGAAAACTCACAAACCGGCCTCCACCTAATCAAGTGCTAGTTTCAGAGAGAGAGTTCAATATAATGCAATTACAGACACCAACATGTTGTAAAAAGACATTCCCTGAAGCCCAAACAATCACAGAGGAGAGATGCCATCTGGCAAAAACCTCATACGAAGCACTGATGAAAATGTAAGAGGCAGAAAAGCCCTCTCAGAATTTTTTTGTTTGTTTTTAATATCTAAAGTTTTGCCCACTACTTCTGTGATAATACTTGCAAAATTAGGCAGTGGAAACAGAGAATTCCAACTCGGCACTATGTGAGGACCCATCTTACAGTATCCATCTTAAGTAGCAGACTCCAAAAAGGAATAAATTACTGTAGTTATGGTCAGAAATGGATACATGGAGAAAAACAAAACAAGAACTACTGGAGGACAAAGCAACAGTAAAACAAGCATACCTGAATGCCTCAGCATCTGTCATGCTCTGCCGAGCCATCAGGGTAAGAGACAGTGGAAATTGATACTCACAGAACTCTACCAGCAGGTACTTAGTTTCCTTCAATGCTCTGTCAAAGTTGCTCTTTTTCAGCAAGAGTACATTCTTCTCCTTTTTTATTTTGGGGTATTTGTCTTTATGTAGCTTTCTTTCATTTGGGCTGATGCTGTCTGCTGAGGGGAAGTCTGTGAGAAACAATAACAGCAGAAGGAAAAACAGATGTGCCTTCATCTTGTCCTGCCTTTATCCCAGTTACTGGGAAAGACAGAAGCAAAGGAACACTAAGCAACAGGGTTTGCTGCTCTAATGGCTGCTGTTGTATCAGCCAAACTAAGAGGCCGATAAGGTTGATAAGAGAATCTACCACCAGTGGAGCCAACCGCACCTTTCCACAGGAAGATTAGTTAATTACTTCCCCATCTTTAGCAATGTTTGGAAAAAAAGTATTTGTGGGGAAGATGGGTTTACTGTTTCTGTAAATAATCGTAACCCTGGGGAGAGGGTGAGAGAGCACAGGAGGAAACACTTGCCTGCAGAAGCACAGGTCGATTCATAGTGCACTTCAGTAATCAGACAGCCAGCTCTTGTCACCAGTACCCAGTGCAGAGCTGCAGACAAAAAGTCAGATACCTGCAACAGTACTTGAGGGCTGCTCCTTTGCTTTAGATTTGGTTGTCTGTTGCACTACTTATTACGGATCTGATTCAGAACATGCTGAATTAAGGGGGGGGGGGGAACTCTGATTGCTTTTCATATGTAATTTTAATGTCTGTGTCTCTTGCCTGTGAGGCTTCTATCTCTACTTAAGCACCAAGTAAGATCCTACTTTGTGGGTTAAACTAGAAGATTTTGCCATTAGTTCTCAGTGGTAGCACAATTTCATGCAGCTAATATCTGTGCAGTAATCTGGAGTGATCAAATGTACTGTTTCATCCTTAGGAGAGCTATCAGCTGTGTTTATGAACTGTGAGACCTCTTTAGCTAGTCTTTCCAGGACATCTTAAAAAATACCTTACAAAAAGATAAAGGAGGCACCATTTACTAAGAAATTGTTATTTCTGTAAATAGCTGCCAGTATGTAATTGTAGCAAAACATCTTTGACCCTTAAACTGTTCTAAAATTTGTGAACTGTACACCCAAAGCTGTAGCCTCTCTAGAGGGGACCAGGTATTCTGGTGGCTGGTTTGTTGGCACGCACGAAGACAGAGCTGACTGCAGGACAAGTGGGTCTGGTGTAGTAGAACCAAACTGTGATAGCTGAAGAAATTGTCTCCAAGAATGACTCTTCCTTCCTTTCAAGGAGCAGTAAGTGCTGCTTCATTCCTTCATGCCCTTAGACTAAAGGGTGAAAACTCTGGTATCAGGAGGGTACTGCTAAAAGGAAGGTTTGTAATGGTGGTAGATGTGGTAGCCTCCATTTTCTTGGGAGTGAATGCTCTCGGGTGGCATATTGCTTCAACTTTAGGTTGTTTTCATGCCTGGTGTAAGTGGGGCTGGATTTAAAGTGAATTCTTTCCTATCAGTCTTAAAGACTTTGACTTGTAATGCACCTTGAGATGTCTTCTATTAGCACTTGTACAGGGCAACTAATGAAATCAGAGGGAGCTGTGTATTCAGGCTGCTTGCAAGATAAGATCACACCTGAGTACAGATGCACAATCAGTTACTAAAGGAAAAAAAAAAACCAAAAGACAGAAAGATAGGAGTCTCCTGTTTGACTTTGTGGGCCTTTTCCCTTCATAACAGGCTCTGTTGGCTGTTAAATAAGGAGAAGATTGTGGCGCAGGAGTTGAAAAGCAAAGCTGGCTTTATGTGAAATTGAGGGAAAGATGTCCTTACGTTTAATGTGGTGGATACGTTCTTTAGGACTTGCTTACACTCAAAACAAGTCTATCAGATGATTCTGCATCTATAAGTAAAGATCCAGTTTACCTGACTTCTAAGGCTGGGCTTGAAATAACTGCAGTATTGTCCCTCCTGTCTCTTCCACATGTACCTGTATGTTGTGTAGGAGAGACCAGGAGAAACTGGAAGTGCTGGAATTCTCTTTGCAAGTTTGTTTTACAGCTTGTATCTTTTTTCAAAGTTGCACACATCCGCTCAAGTACAAAGCAAATGGAAGTCTTTGGCATTTCACCTTTGCTTGCTTAGTGTTTATTTTGTCTTTATTCCATGCCCCCAGTGTAAACAGAACTCACAAGGAAATAAGTCAGAGATTCATCAGTTTTATTGGTGTGTAAGTTTAGTGTGAATTGTCATGTAGTGTATATTTAAGACATAGCATAATTACAGAGACAGTTGTAAATCAAGGTGATAAATAAAATGTCCTAAAAACACTTTCTAACTAGTGGCATTTTATTTTTGTAAGCAGGCAAAATAAAATATAAAATGTACAGGAATCAATAGATAGATAATTTAGAAAAGGACTGCCAAGTGACAGTTTAGAGACTAGATGAGATATAAGATTCATTCATCAACTGACAAAGTAGATGACAAAGATTATAATGACAAAACAGTGCATAATCTCTTTGCAAGAATAGGAGAAGTGCTTGTTTTAAGAATAGCATTAAATAATGGGAAAAAATGAGGAAACAACCTATTTATTCAAGCTGGTTTGCATTAATTTATCCAACATAGCAAACTAGCCAGTGTCCAATACCTCACTGTTTTTAAATGTTTTGTCTTTCATTTCAGATGACTGATTCCAGTTTTTCCCCCACTGTCTGATAAAACATCATTTGTCATGAGAACATTTACTAAATCATGGATTCCTCAGTGTTTGCGGATTCTCAGGTCACCTGACAGATTATTCCATGGATGCAACAGGCTTCTTACATCTCAGATTATTTCGTATTATGACTCTATAAACCAGTGTAAAAAGGAATTGCCGGAATATTTCAACTTTGCAAGTGATGTTCTAGATGAGTGGTCCCGACTAGAAAAGGTAGTATTTTTCTTTTACTTCATAGGCGTTGGAACAAACCTCGGGTGATACAGATCAATTTTCCTGATGGATACAGGATAGTATTAGCTGCAGAATAGAATGCACTGCTTTATTGTCTTGTCAAAAATATAGGTATTGCTTTAAGAGACTAGGTGCCCAAGATGATTTGCTTAGTCCAGAGCTACTTTGAATTTAAACTAAACCTTTTAAGGTTTGTCTTATTAAAATGTCTTCTGTTGTGTTCTAGGATGGAAGACGATCAGCAAATCCAGCTTTTTGGTGGGTAAATGAGGAAGGGGAGGAGGTGAAATGGAGCTTTGAAGAGTTGGGATTTCTGTCTAGGAAAGCAGCCAATATACTTTCTGAGGCATGTGGTTTGCAGAGAGGAGACAGAGTTATAGCAGTTCTGCCTCGTGTTCCTGAATGGTGGATACTGAATATAGCCTGCATGCGAACAGGTGGGTGACCTTACTGATATCTTGGATGGAGGAAGAAAACGAATAGAAGATATGAAAAAATATGATAAATTAGTTTGAAAAAAAATGTAATCAGGAATATGCTGCTGTGCCCTGTACAGTTTGGCTTTTGCATGGAAGGAGAGTTGGCAGCACGCACACGGGAACCAAGGCAACACTATGCTAGGTGCTAAGCAGACATGGTCCACTTAAATGGCATAGTCAGTTGAAGCCAGTAAAGATTGAGTGGTTACAATCTAAGGCCAGATTTGACCAGATATATTATCAGTGTGGACAGTTTTATTGCAGTAAGTTATATGACTGGACTGGTTAATAAATCAATACAATATATTTTTTTCTCTGCTGTTATATTCTTGCAAATTCTTAGGAAGAATTTGACCCATTGCATTTTTAGACCGCTAAATGTCCATGATGAAACAATTCAACATCAGCAAGTGTTTTTGTCCCACTTCTAAACTCTGTGATTCTTGCAGGTTTAAATGGGGTTAAGACTCAGGGAATCCAATTCTATCCAAGATTTTTTGGTCTACAATGTGGGAGTATTATTCAGTATCTCAGTGCTTCAGTTTCCCAATTGTAAAATTTGTAGTTGTCTCTGAAGGTGAAAGAAGACTGAAATCAATCTGTAAGTCAAGCCTATTGAACTCCTTGGGGAAAGGAGGTATAGAAATGCACTAAATTGATCCCCCCCAATGTGGTTTCAGTCACATGGTACTCACTATCCAAACTTACATTTATTCACATTACAAAATTAATCCAAGCTAGAGGAATTTGTTGACTGAGCAACGTATCTAAACTATCTGACCTCAATCTGTTTAGTTGATATCAGAGATATTAATTCCTTATTGAAATGAATAATGGCTTCACTTCAGATGTAAATATAATCCAAATGCTGGCATTATTAATATTCTTAATTGCAGGGAGTTACAAATCATGAAGGAATTGCTCAAAACCACTCTAGATCTTACTCGTGATCAGTGCTGCAGGGTTTGGAGGTCTTTCAGAGCCAGATGATCCCAGATCATTCCAAGGCCACAAATTCACCCAAGCTCTGCCTTCAAACCCAAGTTATAGTTGACTGCTGTTTCTGAAATAATAAATTTTTGGCAAGTAGCTCAACTCTTCTGTTGCTGGGGTCATGTCCTGTGAACATAATAATGATAAATGGTCAATTTTCTAAATTGCTTGATGCTTTTTTTCCAGGAATTATCTTTATTCCAGGAACATCCCAATTAACATCCAAAGACATCTTATACCGACTCCAGGCTTCGAAGGCCAAGTGCATCATTACCAATGATACACTAGCACCTGCAGTGGAATCTGTCACACCTGACTGCCAATCTCTGAAAAACAAACTACTTGTAGCTAAAGGGAACAGAGATGGGTGGCTGAACCTCAAAGAACTTCTTGTGTGAGTATCTGGCTGCTTTACCATCATTCCTGTGAGGTGAAGGAAGCTTTATCAGTCAGGTGATGTTGCTGAGTTTTAGGATTAATTTCCAAAGTACAAATGAGTTACATTTTTGCATCCTTCTGCCAACTCACTGTAATCACTGCAATAGGTACAAATCCCTCCAACACACTTTTTTGGAGATGTATTCAGGTCTTTCAGCTTCTCCTTACTAAGCAGCTTTTAAAAGCTCTCTGCTTCTGCTGTGATCACAACACAGAGTACTAATCTTGCAGTTGTTTTGTGCTTGTCTTCTAGAGCCCAGCCTAGTATCTCTTGAGCTCAATGAACCCATTGCCAGCTCTCAGTGCTCAGCTAAAATGGTATCAGTCATTTCTTCCCTTGCCTTGAGTCAGAAGTTGGTTTTGCACCTACCTCCTTTTATGTAACAAGCACCTTGAGTACCTTTTCGAAATAGTTGTAGCCGTTGTCACTGGAATATGCTGTAGGTGCTCACATCTTGAAAGTTACAGCATGCAGAGCACATTTGTGACTAGCAAAAATGTGCTCTCTAACTCTTACCTGTGGTATCTGACACAACTATTTATTTAGTGAGATCATATAGTTTGGGGCCATTTTCCTGTATATTTCCTACACCTTAAATAATATTGGTTCCTTTGTGGAAAGCTCCATGTACTGACTGTCATGTACTATTTCTTCTGAAGGGTGACATCTGCTGACCATAAATGTGTCAAGACAAGGAGTCAAGACCCAATGCTGATCTATTTTACTAGTGGAAGTACAGGCTCTCCAAAGATGGTGGTGCAGTCCCACTGCAGTTATGGCATTGGATTTGCAACCAGCGGCAGGTATACCTTGCAGTTGCTCCCAGTGTCCTGATAAAGTGACATGATCACAATTAAATTGAAAATGCGACCATAAAAACTCCAGTAAACGTAGATGTTTCATGAGTGTAGGATCTTGCTTCTTCCTCTCCTTTTCCCCTTTCATGATGAAACCTTTGTAATTAAAAGCTTCTTGAAGACTCAGTTGAGATTGTCCAACACAACGCTCTGTTCCTCAGAGGACTAACTGTGGAACAGCAATAATGATAGTGTCCTTAAAGCAAAGCCAGATAAAGTCAAGTGCTTTAGTATTGTGTAAACCTTCTTTGAGAACCAAAGCAACCTTGGACCATAGCATTATACCTTGAAATTTACAGTACAGTTTGAATCTGTGGATTGGTACTGATTTGCTTTCACTGAACATCACTTATTTATGTTTCCCAAGGAGTGAGAAATTTAATGAAAATCAAAGGATACATTTCCCTAGGCATTCTGAGTTGGAAGTTGGTGGTAGAGAGTCCATAGAAGTAATCTGGTTAGTTTCCTGGAGAAATAATATGTGATTTATCTGCTGTCTCTTAATCCACAAGGTGGGGAAAGACTATTCCAAATGATCTGTTTGGTTTTTCATCTAGATCCAGAATCTGCAACTCAAGACAATGTTTTTGCACTGTTCAGGAGAAAAAGCAAATGCTGTTAATGTCAAACAGGAGGGAATTAAGAGAAATAAGAAAATGTTTCTTCAGTTCTTACAAACTTTCTAAAGAGCCTCACATGCTGACACTGTATCTTCTAAAGGAAGCCTCTTGCCCTTTCCTGTAATTATGTTGTGACCTGTGCCTGACTCTCACACTAGGCAGCATTTTTTTCGTCTCTGCTTTATCATCAGGCACTGGATGAACTTGACTCCTTCAGATATAATGTGGAATACCTCTGATACTGGCTGGGTGAAATCAGCTTGGAGCAGTGTTTTTGCACCGTGGATCTGTGGATCATGTGTCTTTGTACACAATATGCCACAGTTTAAACCAGCAGTTATTGCAGAGGTAAGCGTAACATTTTGTACGGTGAGTTTTGTTTCCATTTTGCATAAATGAAGGTAACAAGTTAGGCTCTGGTGCGTGGGTACCCACTGCTCTGTAGCAGCAGGGTTATTACTTTCCACACCCAAAGCAATCATCCCTCCCTTTAGTGCCTGGTAAACTAGAGAAACAAGTGTTTTCCCTCCTGAGTAGGCCATGTGACATGGCTACAGTGTAAAGGAGATGTGGTGAAAGATGCTGATAAGAACTCAGAATCACAGGTGTCTTGTCCTATATTTAGTCAAAAGCTCACTTCAGCTATGGACTTCCAGCTACTTTGGGCTCAGAGTGAGCATGGGCCAGTAATCAGAGTACAGCATAGACCTGAATCAGGGCACTGTTACCCTGAAGTTTCAGTGACTTGCCAGAATGCCTGTTGCTCCTCTCTGCCATTTCCCAAAACCAGTCATCTGGCTTATTCTCCTCAACATTGGCCTCTTGTGTGGAGAGGAGACCAACTTTCCCAAGAATAAAACTGGAAAAGCTTTGATCTAGTTAACTATTGCCACTTAGTTTTGAGCCTGGTGCACAATCACCTTGGAACTACTACTCTCAGTGCTCATTTATTTACATGAGTGGGTTTTGTTGAACAGAAAGTACTGTATCTTCTCCAGCAGTTGGACTGACTGGTACCGCCACTCAATTGTCATTCTCTGTGTTGAATGTATGTTGCATTTTTATTGCTTTCATTTTGCAGACCTCTGAGCACATAAGTTGTGTTAATCACCTGCACATTTACAAGGTCAGACCCACTGTTACATTTTCTTTTCAACAAAATCACTTTCTGTTTTACTAGACTCTTTCAAGATACCCCATCACTGTCTTTTGCACTGCTCCCACTGCCTACCGCATGCTGGTTCAACATGATTTGAGCAGGTACTGCACATCTGTCTGTTGCAGGGGTAGCAGAGAGGCTAGAACATAATGCTGTGGTAGCTCTGTCTGTTTGGTTCCTTGTGTTGCCTTTTTTATTTTTTTTTTCAGTTAAAGGAAATGTAATTAGTAAAATATGCTCTCAGAAAAGCTATTTTCTGAAACATGAGACTAGCTAGTTACACCTTAGACCATTGAAAAGACCTTTGTAATGATAGCACAGAGAGGAAAAAGTGATTTTTTTTTTTAGATTTATTTTATAAAGTTGTCACCTCCTCTGAACTTATGGTTCACAGGTAAATTTCAGTCAAGGTTTCAGGCAGCACTGTGTAGGGAATTACTGGAGTTCACTGGAGTTGTTCCCATATACTGGAGAATGAAGTAAGCAGTTAGAGGAC
The DNA here is from genome assembly GCA_025331215.1 of Actenoides lindsayi. NCBI lineage: Eukaryota > Metazoa > Chordata > Aves > Coraciiformes > Alcedinidae > Actenoides > Actenoides lindsayi. The sequence goes on along the minus strand of WTSP01008120.1, from coordinate 11,085 downwards.
TTCCACACGCTGAGAGTTATTTGGCATCTGTTTCCACCAGTTTGTTAAACTGTAAAATATTCAGTTTATGAGAAGTAGTAAGTGTGATTTGTAAGGAGTTTTCACATCTTCAGTGAGGCACTTAAATCTTCTCTCGTAAGTCTTTCATCCTGACAAAAGCCAACCCTGGCTTAGCAGCGAGCCCAGGCTCTGTGTTCCTGTTCAGCCTTCCTTTTGCTCCAGAAAACTGTGTCTTATTTGATCTTGGATGTCAGCACATGACTCATCTTTCCATGAGTACCTGATGTGCATGTTCAGATTTCTCCTTTCTTGTCAGCACTTCCAAGAAAACACCTTTGCGCACACTTTTTCCAGCAAAAGCCCTACTTCCAGTGACACAGAGATAAACCACATTGACCTCAGTGGTAAGATGAGCAATCTAGGGGTCCAATCCAGAACTGTGTAATAGGATGATTATTATCCTTCCCAAAGTAGCTTGTGAAGTCTTGGGCATACTTACTTTGAAAGTTGAGGGAGGCTGTTCAGTTAAAACCATTCAATGCTCTTTTCAGGAGTTAAGAAAATTATTTTATTTGTGATTCCTCTCAAGCTACAAGTTTACGAGTCTGAAACACTGTTTATCTGGAGGGGAAGCACTCAATCCTGAAGTGATGGCGAAGTGGAAAATTCAGACAGGGCTGGATATCCACGAAGGTTATGGCCAGACTGAAACAGTACGTTTGAGTTAATTCTTGCAGTATGCCCTTTCAAAGGTAACAATACAGAGGCGCGTTGTGCTTGATAAATGAATGCAAAAGGTGAGAATCATTTAAATGAACTTTTTTAAAAAGAGGCTGTATATAATTATGATTATATAGTTGCAAAATCAACTAGCTGCCTATTTTAATGTTTATAGGAAATACTGTGACTAGAGTTCACCTCCTGCAAAAACCATGCCAGAGATTACATCAGAGCAAATAACTTGTAGTGTATCCCTTCATCATCTTCACTTAAAAGGCAAAAAATAAATAAAAAATTTGCTTTGGGTATCAGTTTGGCCTATTTTGAGGTTTTAATGAAAAATACTAAATCGGTTCACAACCCAGACTTCTCTAAGTGAACATTAATGAAGGTATTAAGAGTCAGATTTCAGCCATTCTTACCCTTGATATGGTCTCAAATTAATTGTCCCATTATTGAAATAAGATCTGTAATAATTTCACATTTGCTGTCTTGCAAAGTCAAGTGTTTGCAGAAAAACTCACTGGCTCAGACTGAGCACAAGCAACCTTATTGCATGGAGATGACCCGAAATGCATCTCAGCTCCTCTCTGGTGTGCTTTGAGAACTACAGACCTTTAGTCCTGATTCAGCCCTTATCATGAGGAAGTGTTGTGTCTAAAGCAAAGAATATTAAAGTCTACAAGGCATTCCACAAATTTAAAATAAATAAATAAATAAATGTATTATGCAGGTGACAATATGTGCCAATATGAAAGGAATGGAAATTAAACCTGGCTCTTTGGGAAAAGCTGTTCCCCCCTATGATGTGCAGGTATGTTGGTGTGTCGCTTCTGAGCTCAGCTGCAGTTGTGGGTACAAGAGTAAGGCAACGCTGTCTGCATCCCTTCTCTGTCCTGCTCTGTGCTATGACAGATATTTCACTGAGCTAATCAAAGCAATAATGATATGTCCTTTCTGCAGATCATAGATGCCCATGGGACTATTCTTCCATCAGGACAAGAAGGGAACATTGCCATCCGAGTTCAACCAACACGACCTTTCTGTCTGTTCTCTGAGTACTTGGTAAGTCTGCATTGGTCTGTCTGTGCCTGCTGAGAAGCTCAAGAGAGACCTGGAGCAAAGTTCTGTTGACTTGTTCAAGGAGCAGAATTTTATCCAGGACCTTCACAATATCTTATTGAGTTGGTCAAGGGCTTTGAGCCTGATCAGTACATTGTTCTGCTATTCGAGGAACGTACTGACTGGCAGAGATGCAACATGAGCCAGGGAGTACCTTGTTCCAGACCTGTACCTGGCAGTTGGCATGGTTTTCATGTTCAGTGCATCACTACTTTCCCTTCCATGCCACTCCTGTCCTTAGTTAAGGATTAATGAAGGAAGCCCATAAAGTCTACTTTAATATCTCAGAAGCTCAGGGAGGTTTTCCAAAGAGCAAAAGTATCTTGTTTCCTCTTACCACTGTCAGAGGTACCCACAGATTTTTTTAAAGAATTTTTTTTTTTTTTTAATCTTTTAACTCTTTAAGTGTTACACATTCCAGCATGCACTTATCTCTGGTGTCAGAGAAACCCTTTGTACAGTTGCCTTTCACGCAGAGGATGTGCACAAGAGCAACAGCACAAAGACAAGGTATCACACAAACCCTGCAAGCGTAGATGATCATATGGCTTTGTGGTAGTGACACATTACATTTCACATTACTATCTAAATGGAAATACTCTACCCACTGAAAGCCCAACAGGCTTTAAAAAAGTCTCAGAAGAATGGCCATTGGTTCAGGTCAAAGGTCCATCTAAACTAGTATTCTGTCTGTGGTGGTGCTGAGTTATAGTGCATACTTAAGTACATATCTAAGACCATACTTAAGAAAAAACCTGGAATTAGGTAGATACAAAGATACTCTGAACTGCATTTGAGCTGTCATCTTGAATAAGCATTGGGAAACCTGGCTGTATGTTTAATCCTCTTCTGAACCCCCATAATATTTGGGTATTTGTTGAATTCTCAAACAGCAGTTTGCGCAAAGTAGTTGCTCACTGGGTGATATAACCCTTTTTTTTGATTCAGTACTGTCACTTCAACTATTAATTATGTCTTCTGTTCTCAAGGTGTTTCTCCTGTGTAAACTACACCCAATAGATCAATGCAGATAATGAAGTTTTTTCCTGTAGGTCGCCTCATTTCTGAAGGTTAGGGGTAAAAAGTTTCCATTGACAGGAGGTTATTGTGGCAACCCCCTGCAATGATAAATCATTTCTTTGAAGAAAGTGGGTTATACAATTTAGTAATTTGCTGTGATGGATGGGCGTTTTGATAGAGCACAGCCTTTTTTCATTGGAACGTGAATCCATATATACACAAATGCTCTTTTCCACCTCACACATATTTCCACCACAAAACCACTAATTAATGTGACTGTTCTCTTTTTAATTGCAGAAGTGTAATAGTATTGAACATACTAATTTTGAGAACAACTTAAAAAATTGTCTTGATGACTTTTAGCACCACTGTGAAGAAAAAGCATTACATTTTACTAACAATCATATACAATTTTTTACATGTTTGATGGTTATCAGGATAATCCAGAGAAAACCGCTGCCTCTGTGTGTGGAAATTTTTATGTCACTGGAGACAGAGGGATTATGGATGAAGAAGGCTATGTGTGGTTTGTTGGAAGAGATGATGATATAATTAATTCTTCTGGGTAAGTCAGTTGCTTTTAGATTTGCTCATTTGCCTGTGAATATTCAGCCTGCAGAGACCAATTGACTGGCTAGCTTGCTACAGCTGCCACATCTGCATTTTCTCCTAGGTATCGCATTGGCCCATTTGAAGTTGAAAGTGCATTAATACAACACCCTGCAGTCTCAGAGTCAGCTGTTGTCAGCAGTCCTGATCCAGTTAGAGGAGAGGTAAAAAGAAAAAAAAAGAAAATGACATAGAAAGAAATGCACTTTATTCTAAGCATCAAGTTCCCTATAGATACTAGGCTTCTTTGGAATTAAATATGTTGCAGATTTTTGAAATTAAAATGAGCTAAAAGAGTTTTAAAACCCTGTCCTGACAAGTTTTGGAATATCAGAATTATATCTCTGTTTACAGAGTTTGAGGTGGAAAAAAGTTTGGTTCTTCATACTTATTGTGGCATCTTTTTTGTCTAAGAAACAGAATTTGGATTATTTCGCTTCTTGTCACTAAGCACATGGTGGCAATGATATCCAGAGTGTTTTCTTTTTTTCTTTTTATATTTTCAACCTTGCCACATTTCTTTGAGCCCCAGGGTGAAATTTTCAACTCTTTTCTGTTCTACAACTTTTTGAAAGTTTAGTAGTATATAAAGTTAATTCTGAATTTTGAAACTCAGTTCTGGCAACAGATGTATTCTTTTATTCCTGTGTCTGGAAGTTAATGGAGTCTCTCAACTTTTGTGGCACAGGTAGTCAAAGCCTTCGTTGTTTTAGCTCCTGCTTTTGTATCACACAATCCAGAAAAATTAACTCATGAGCTTCAGCAACATGTTAAGAAGGTGACTGCACCTTACAAGTATCCAAGGAAGGTAAGTACACCACGAAGACAGTTCTTCTAACTTTATTAAAGATTAAACAATTCTTTTTCCTGCCTCAGCTTCTTTTCATCTGCATTTTGACAAACACTCCAACCATAGTTAAATAAAATACAAGTAAATGGTAATGGTGCTTTACATTTGTCAGGGTACAGTCTTCCTTTCCTGAAATATGGGGGTTTTGCAGGAACTTGATGAGTAAGGTGTTCAGCTCTTAGCAATCCTTCCCTTATCTCAGTTCAGACTCTCAGCCAAAGCGATGGCTGCTGGCACCACAGGGGTTGGAAACCATCCCTTACAACCAGCAGTAACTCCCTGTCCTGGAAGCTGAAGCACTCATCTCTTCAGGATTGTGGTACTTGTCCCTGCAAGTTCTGCCTGTGCAGTCAACTAAGTTGTGTAGTGAGGAATTTCACGGTCTCAGCCCCAACCTGTGCAGCTTTCCAGCTTTTTACATCAGCCATAATAAAAGTGTGTCTTTCCTAGCACCTGGGAGATTAATGTATTTGGCTAAAAGTGAGCATGTCTGCCTTCTAGGTGGAGTTTGTTCAGCATCTGCCAAAGACAGCTACTGGGAAAATCCAGAGAAAGGCTCTAAGGAACAAAGAGTGGGGAAGAGTATAACATGATCTGGAAATTGAGAAGAGAAAATTTCCATCATCCATACCAGCCATAGCACATCACACTTGGCATGTGGTCATGACCTAGAGCGCTAGGAGAACCTACAGAAAAAAAAGCTACGAGGCAAAAAGGAGATAACACTCAAACAGCTTGTGGATGTGTAGTATTAGAGCCACTTTTGCCATCAACCTAAGAATTTTCAGAAGGAAGATGGTACAACTAATTAAGAATGAGGAATGGGAGAGAGAAGGGACAGATCCAGGAATTTACGAAGGTTTCATATTTTTTACTGGAATTAGTATGAACAGCTTTCTTTAAAATTTAAAATAATAAAAAAAAAAAGTGTAACTACAACATTTTGATATTTGCAACTAAATGAGAAATTAATAAATATTTGTTCTGTGGTATCAACAGTGAAGTGATATTCTCTCTTCAAATTCTAACACTGTAACATTCCCAAATTCTTTGCGTGGATGGAGAAAGACATTCTTTAACTACTTCTCTTCATCTTGATGAATTTGTGATCTGCTTAAATGCTTAAAGTGCAGGAAAAGAGAAGGTACAAAGTGCTTTAGGTTAAGGTGCAAATTATGTAGAATTAAGAACAGTGTAAATGATTACAAAAAAAAAGATTACTCCATGGAGAGAATTGTGCTGCCTGGTCTGTTTTGTGCTATGTTCTGTTCTCATTACTTCAAAAGAAGCAAATGATTAAGTAGAAAGGGTTACACTCCAAATCTCTTTTGACAGAGCGTCCAGGTCTCATGTCTCCAGATAAAGACTAATTTTTACAGTGTCTCATTTGGGAAGCACAGGTCCTGAAAGCCGAATAAACTGAATGAAGAGGATCTACCTCTCAATCTATACTGTCCACAGCAAACAGGTCAGGAAAATGTTGTTTATCTGAATTCCTACTGTTGCTGATCATGGAGAAGAAGCAGATGATACTAAATCAGGAAATATAGTTTCTAACTTTTGCAGCAGTTCAAAGGACTTGGCCATTACTGGGTCATTTTCTCAATTTTCTTACTTTATTTTCACCACTAAGTTTTCAGGTGACAAAATGCTAAAAACTATTGAAGGGTCTCACAGGAAAATTTGCAGACATTTTTGTAGACCAGTAGGGAGTCCTGGTTTTAACATGTTTTTCATTTTACCAGTCTTAAATACCATTTCCAGTCTTGAATACTATTCCCGTATCATCTTTCTCTTCTCTATTCTTTATGGGCTGTTTTTTAGATTATATTGTTGCAGTGCTCTGAAATCTGTAGCATGTAGTTAAATCATAGAATTAGACTAAGAAATGAGAAATACCTTACTATGTTATTAAAAAGAATAATCAAAATTATTAGGCTTTTCTGTTAAAGGAAAGTGGACCCATTGGGTTTTAGCATTAACAGTGGGGATCACAGCCTCAAAGAAAGGTTGAATTTAAGGAAAATCTTGATATTTTTACTAACAGTTGTTTCCTTAAGTAAGGAAAAGACCAATAAAAATAAATGTATATCCCAGAATATGACATAAAAAGTCTTTATTAATGTCCATTTCGTATGGACATATTTAGAGAATATTTTAAAGACTATTTTTTACCAATTCTAGATTATTTTTTTTCCACGAGGTCCTGTTAACACAGTTTAGACATAAAACGTAAGTACTATCGAAATAAGCTCTGTTAAATAGTCCTGCTTCTGAAGTGGTTGGCACTTTGGGCCATAATAACACTAAATTTTATATCCCTATCCTTTGATTCTTAGGAACAAATGATATCCTATACGTCTATTTCTGGTCAGTATTTCTCTAGCACATTCTCCATATAACATGGAGAACACTGTGAATTACTGTTGATTTTGACAAAGTATCTGTTCTGGGGATAAAGTCTGCATCCAGATTTTTTATACTGTCAGATATTACTGAAAAGATTAGGTTATGCGAGTGCTAGGTATTTGAGTTCCTTCACCTGACAGGCAGATTAAATATTACTGTAAAAGCTCCTGCTAAGGAAATAATTCCACAGTTAAATAAGTTACTTTTTCTTGGGGAGTAAAATTTGACCAAAACTGATATCCTTACATCTCTGATGCATGTATAAGTAGTTAGTTCAGTCAAAGACATGGGACAAGAAGTAAACAAGTACAAAAAAAAAAAACCTTAAAAGCTTGGAACAAAGGGCAAAATTTTGCAGCTTTGCTCAGGCCATAGAAACTTCATGCTTGATAATCTTCATGTGCACTTATGAGAAGCCTTTAAGTAACATTCATTTTTTTACAGTTGAGCACAGTTCTGAAGCAGTCTTCTAGACTGCTGAAAATAATAAGGATCATTAAAAAAAGAAGAGTAGCAATGGAAAGGAAGAAAGTACATGGACTTGAGAGCTTTTAGGATCATTATGGTGAGTATAGAAGACATTTACAGCCAGCACATGTAGAAGTATCTAAATCAAATTGTGGAACCTATGTAAGGGATTATTGAAGTGAAAGTTCTTGGGATCTGCGTGGTGAGTGGATATATCAGTCACCGATATATCAGTCACCAACTCTTCCAGCTAAAGCAGCAAGAATCTTGATGGAAGTAGTCTGGAAACATCTTTGAGCTTCATGTGAAGGAAAAGGAATAGACAATTGGCTACTGAATGCTTTTGTGTAAGAAACAGTAACTAACTTATAATGCAACATCTGATGCGTTTGACTAAGGAGAGTCATGGGCAATTAGCAGCCACAAAGAACACAAAGAATCTATAAGGTTGAACTGAGCTACAGACAAGGTGCCAGATCAGTACAGTGCATTAAGTTCTTAAAAAGCTGGTGGTAAAAAAATACAAGAAAGCATGACTTGGAACTTCACATGTAATAGAACTGTAAAAGACACTTGTTTGGCTGTGACTAGCTTAGGTGACTTTGATTGATAACTCGTGAATTCATAAAGGAATCGTCTTTGGATAATCTCAAGATTATTTTCTTTATCATTGTTATTGAGGGATTCATAGCAACAATTATGCTTTTTTTTTTTTTTTTTTTTTTTTTTAATATAGTCTACAGTGTCTACGTACATCACCTTCTGCCATGAAGTTGTTTAAATTACGGACTCTAAAATCCTTTTGGAATCTGAAGCCTCCTAATAAGACTTTCCATGGACAGCCCAGGCTGCTTGCCTCTGATGTATATTCACAATACGAGCCCATCAGACAGGGAAAACAGGAAATACCAAAGCACTTTAACTTTGCAAGTGATGTACTGGACAAGTGGTCTGAGATTGAAAAGGTAGAGGATCTTTTGTTGTGCAGATGAGATACTTTAATTTGAAATATCATTTCAAATAAGTTGGGTTTTTTCCTTTATCAAAAAAATCAGCTGCCAAAACCAATTTTCATTAAGAAATTATACAAAATCTCATTCTTTCTTGCTTTATTTTAAGAGTGTCTCTGACCCTTGGTGCTCCTCATGTAGGTAGAAAAAGCAATGGTAAGTCCCTTTTGACTTTGATTTAGCCTCAGAATGGCTGTGCTTATTCCTTTTGCATACTATAATATTAGATATTCACATAATAAAAATGCAAGTAACATAACAATAACATTGCATGCTAGAGAAACTTGTACCACAAACAGCCTTGCTCCAAAGGGGACTCTGCATTTGGCCAGATGCCCTGTAGTTGGAGATCATTTAACTCTCCTCTTCCTGAGCAGACTAGAAAGAGTCCTGGGATACTGTGTTGTTCCTGTTGTTTCATTTTTTTCCTCTGCCTATGCTGCTTGTGTTTAACAGTATTCCAGAACTCCATCCAGAATATCAGGAGTATTACACAAGGTATTTCACTTTATCTGTTATTTTGCAGAAGTATAAACACTCAGCGTAAGGCTTAAACTGAAATAGTATCCAGACTAGGACTGGAGTCTGGAGACAACAGAGCTGGTAAACATTCCAGGTTCAGCAAACGAGAATTTATTGGAAATATCTGAACTTGATTTATAACACATCTGGATCCGTTAAGGACAAGGGGAAAATAACAGCTTATATACCAGTTGTGAAATACTGAAGTTTTTCATATTTTGCAGATCTTTGTGCTTTATAAGAAGAGAATGTCTTGTGTTTGAATCCTTATGTCATGTAGGCTGGAAAGAAACCATCAAATCCTGCCTTTTGGTGGGTGAATGGCAAAGGAGAAGAAGTGAAGTGGAGCTTTGAGGAGCTGGGATTCCTGTCTCGGAAAGTGGCCAATGTGCTGACTAAAGTATGTGGACTGCAGAAGGGGGACAGAATTGTTGTGATCCTGCCACGAGTCCCAGAATGGTGGCTGGTGTATGTGGCTTGCATTCGAGCAGGTCAGTGAGTATATCTGAGGCTGGTAAAGCTGGTTAATGCAAACTGGTTGAGAAGATCAAGAATTTTTATGGTTTATAAAGGAAAAATAAAGTAATAATCTAGTAAATGGCCTAGCTTCCAGTTACGCAGGCAGTCCTAAAGAATTTGTACTAGGTGCTGTAGGACAGGTGGCATGTGCAGCAGGCATGGAGATGACAGAAGGCAGGGAAGAGCCATGGAAATCACCAGACAGATCCACATTTCACTCCTAACAGGAGAGCACAAGCAGCTGCATTAGCTAATTATAGCTGTGTGGCTTGGGTATGCCAGGACAAATTAATCTCAGAGTTCAGTTTGGGAAGAGTTAAGAGTATAGCTTCTTAGAGAAGAATCGGATGTAAAAGATGACATCCCAGACTAATGTTATTACTCTTTCAGGAATTGTCTTAGTTCCAGGAGTATCCCAATTATCAGCCAAAGACATCTTATATCGACTCCAGGCATCAAAGGCCACCTGCATCATTACTGGTGACACACTGGCTCCTGCTGTGGACTCACTGGCTTCTGAGTGTCATTTTCTGAAAACAAAGCTGATCGTGTCCAAAGGCAGTAGGGAGGGATGGCTGAACTTCACTGACCTGTACAAGTGAGTATGAGTTAGTGACACTGCAGTCATGATGCAGAAAGCAGGTCTGTTCTCCAAAAGTGCTCATTTACATGTACTCATCAACTACAAATACTCATCAAATGCCAACATTAAGGTGTTAATCATGATTGCTTGATTGCTGATCCTTATTAGAGTTGTTTACTAACAGCATTGTTGTTCTAGGAAGTTTCTATCCTCTTCTTAAGTTTGTCTGCCTTTGAGGAAGTGTAAGTCCATGTTATTTTAGTCTAATTCAGTAAAAAGCTTCTGTGAAGCTTATTTGGGGTAGGAGTTCTGCAGTATACAATACATCATTACATTCTGAAGCCTGTGTAAAGTAACCACTGAAGCCAGGTTTGCATTCTCTGTTTTAAAGAAACCAGCCTGATGACCATTCCTGTGTCAAAACAAGGATTCAAGATCCAATGACTATCTTCTTCACCAGTGGAACCACAGGTTCTCCAAAGATGACTGAACATTCCCAGGGTAGTCTTGGTTTTAGACCCCTTTTAAGTGAAAGGTATGAAAGGTTTGAGCCTGGTTGAACATGGGCTAATTGACACTCCATAGTAGAACTGATGAAAAATTACTGAATAAGAAATACCAATGTACAGCCCCAGTCTTTCTGTCTCTGAAATCAGATTCTAAACTGCAGCAGAATTCTAGGGGAGTAGCATCACCCTCACTGTTTCTGTTTTTCATTAAGTTTCTCTTACCCTTTCTTTAGAGTGGTTCAAAGCACAGTAATCAGCTGGGAATACTTTTGCACAAAGAACCAAAAGACACCATGCTGTTTGGGCTGCAAAAAGCTTTGTGACACATGTAGATGAGCAGAGGCAGACTTTATATTGGTTGTATAGATCACTCTGGTCCCTCTGCAGCCTTAGAACTGAAATACCTGGTGTCCAACACATCATCCATGAGTGCTGCTGCTTCAGCTCTACCTTCCTACTCAGTGGAAAGTCACGTTATTGAAATTCAGACTCCTCTCTTTCCCTCTAACCTGTCTTGTGACTGACCTCATATATGTATAATATGTGTGTGTATGTATATATAAATACAAGAGCATATACTTAGGTGCTCTTTTATCCTAGAGCTAGCTCATAAAATAAGCTTATTCAGAGCGCCTGGCGTCCATGTATCTTGTCAGAAATCTTGGGCTTGTTTCTTTTCTTTTCTTTTCTTTTCTTTTCTTTTCTTTTCTTTTCTTTTCTTTTCTTTTCTTTTCTTTTCTTTTC
>WTSP01008116.1:0-26332 GCA_025331215.1 Actenoides lindsayi | reverse complement strand
TGGTCAAACATGACCTCCCCTTGGTAAAACCATGTTGACTGCTCTTAATGACCCCCTTGTCCTTGATATGCCTAAGGGTAGCGCTGAGGATAAGTTGCTCCATTACCTTTCTGGGGATGGAGGTGAGGCTGACTGGTCTGTAGTTGCCGGTCTATGGCCTTCCTATATTTCCTCTCAGTATTTTCACATTTTAACCATTTGTGGTAACTAGCAGGAAAAAAAAAGCTGAATTGTTCCTGTTTCTGATTAGTATGAGTAAGTGATTACTTGACTAGTAGGACTGTGGTCACCTTCAAAGTCTCTATGAGGCTTTTGGGGAACAGTGTATTTATTTGGTCATCCATTCAACTCCTGGGATATTGAAACGTACCATCATTACCATAATAGCAAATGGAAAAGCAAAGTTCCATCATTGCTGTAGTAAGTTAAACTGAGTTGTCTTTTTCCTCCTCCCTTTCTAGGTATTTCCAAAATACGATTTGTTGGGAATCTCTGCATGCTTTTTATGTAAGAAATCAATGCTTCTTCCTATTACTATGGGGTGGGGGGAAGTAATATGTGAGTCACTTATACAACTTACTCTGCCTGTTAGCCTATTAGGCTCTAAATTTGACCTATTATTTTTGCTTCCTTCTGTACACTTGCTTTCATTTAATGCCTCATCTCTTTTCCCCTCATGATTTCAAAGGCAAAATTTGCTCAGTTTTCATTATGGTAAAGATTGCACTAAGGTTCTGGATAGAAACACAATTTAAAGTAGTATGGTGACTTTAAAGTCTCTAACTCTTACAGATGAGTGGTAGAATATTGCGAATGTTCCTGCTATCTATGCTTCAGGAAAAAAAAAGGAATATGTACGAAGTAGAGGTACAAGATGGCTTTGGAGAGCAGAGAAAATGCATTCCAGTGGGAGATTTCTGTTGAGCTAATAAAAAAAAGAAAGTTAAGCCTGTATAAACACCTTTCTGCGAAGAAAATATGAAATACTACAGGGTTCTTTAATCTACCAAAGAAACATATAGCAAGAACCAGTAGCTGGGAGCTAAAGCAAGGCAATTTCAAATTAGAAATAAAGCACATGCTGTTGCTTTTTTCTTCCTGTTTCACAGAGCTGGTAATTAAACTTCAGGGCAGGCTACATTGCAGTGGAAAATGGTCGACGTCATCTCTGGAGGCTTTCAGATACAGTCTATCTATTTTCTGAGGGTTATTTTTTGACTGAACACAAGTTATGGGGGCTCAGTATCAAAGGTAATTGGATGGAATGTAAGTATCTGTGAAACAAAAACTCGGTGTAGATGAACTAATCTCTTCTCCTGGCTTTAAATGTATGAAAATATAGATTACGTTACTGGAATGTGTTTGTTTCCTAGACCTAATTGGTTTTCTTTCAGGGCTCAAAAATTTTTAGTCACTGCAGCTTGCATCACTAACCTTTAAGAATTCAAGACAATGTTCTTTACTGCTTGCTGAATTGTCACATGCTATATGTCTCTAAATCCATCTGAATGTGCAATTTTCAACTCCTGATTAGCACCAGGAGCCCAGTCAAGGATGACAGAACAGCATCCAATTTTGTTACAATTACAACAATCAAAAGCTGCATAAATGCCATCCTACAGCTTAAATCTCTTGAGGAAAGATTGCTTGAAAACATGCTATATCGCAGGGATTATTGCTGGAAATAGGGTGATTGTCAGAAAATTTTAAAAAGAAAACCTTCCTGGGATGCATTGCAGCACAAAGGTGTAGTCTACAAAGAATGTATGGTCTTTAGTGTGACTCTTCATGGATGGATTCACCACAAAGCACTGGGCAGAAGGTGCCACCAGATTGCTGCAATAGCTCCACTCCCGGAGCAAGGTGCTTCCTTGATTCTAAGGACATGGTGCATATTTTGGTTTAAATTTTCCGTATTCTGTGTGAGAAAGTCAGAAATTGCGCTGAGATTGTACTGGATATGTGACAGTGAATGTTGAGGCAATTTGGTGGGGTTAGCCATTACCAAAATGCCCTATCAAGGAATTTAAAGGATTATTTTCTGAGAGGAGTGTCAGCTACTCTTGCATCACTGATTTAATGCTAAGATATGTGCACTTACTCCACCCTAATCCCTACTTGTCGTTGTTCTGCTGTATCCATCTTCCTCAGCTCTTACTACCAGAGTGCAAGTGATTCCACTCTTTTCAAGCACTTTGTCTCATTGGATATTTATCTTCTTCCTATTTCTGATTGTCACCAAAATCCTTTCTCCCAAAAGATATATTAATTCAGGGTTGGGGTTTTTTTTTCAGATTTATTAATAGCAGCTTGGGAAAAAATAAAATAAATAAATGTGACTGTAGACTGTTCACTAAAATAAACTGTTAAAGATTTTTAAGAAAATTATTGCTGTCTTCTAAGCTCTGGTCTTTCTAAACAAATGAAGTAAACTAGCATAAACCCCTCCTAAGCTGTTATCACAGGTATTGAGAATACATTGCTTTGGTTACTCCAAACTTGAACAGGGACATACAGTTGATAATTGGATTTTCCCAGCTCCTGTCTATCTGTTAAAACCCTTTCATGGTCAATACTGTTATCAGCCCTATGTCCATGTTCTCATTGCTTCTGATCTAGATTTTGTTACAGACAGGACAATGGGAAGAGGAGGTACTTCCCTCAGAAAGGCCTGCAGTACTTCACCCAGAAAACTCCCACTTGGAAAGCAGCATTGTGAAAATAATCAACCTATTGATCCTGGCTGATCTAAACCTTCAACCCAACCCAGTCCATTTTGTGAGTTTGACCTACCAGCTGGTGGGATGCCTGAGGTTCAGCACAACAGTCACTGTGTTCTCAGGTCTCGGTTGGCTTGTACATTTGAATTTGGGGTTAGATAGTTCACCTGAGGTAATTGTTTTAACTCTTCATTAATTTGAATCCTAACATGTACATCTTGTAAACTGAATGCATTATCTCTTCTTTCCACCACATCCTATTATATCAGTACTTCTTGAGTAAGAAATTGTCTCTGTTAGCATTTCTGTCACGCAAAATAACTGTTCTGTCAGTGTTAGCAGCTCTTTTTTACTACAGGTCTCAAATGTGAATTGAATTTTATATAAATTTCATGCTGCAATTTAAATTGTCTCCCTTGAAGAATGACTACCTATAACACTCCTTTTTGTGAAGAGTCCTCAAAGAATCCTGACTATGGTACTCAGTAGTGGAGTTAAAAGCAAGAAGCAGGCTTTAGCTGAAAGAACGTTTCATCTAAAGCATTTCGTCACAGTAATTTCATCTGTTTCCTTCTTAAGGCAGAAGGCTAACTATGATTTTTTTTGAGTGCCAGATATTTGTGATATTCTCCATTCCTAAATATCAGTTCCTGGGTGTGACATGGCACATGGTAACATGGTTGTTAAATCATTCTCTGTTGGACTTCTTCAAAATATCCTTCATATGTAAGGAAAGACAATTTTGGAAGTCAGTCATACCATACATATGGTGTGCTGGTTGTGTTTCTTACATCTCATATGCCTCCCTGCAGAAGACATGAGAGAAGTTATAGGGAAACTGTCTTTGATCTTTAGTGCTGTCCGGGATTTCACCCAGAGAGGATTAGTGGTATCTGACAACAGATACTCTTTAATAGTTTTGTTCCCAGAAACTCCTCTTTGGAAAACAAACAGACAACAAAAACAGCCCCACATATTAAAAAGTTCTCATTCAACGGCAAATAACTTCTTCTTCCTGTAGAGGAAGGAATCTGAAAAAGCTATCCAAGGTGTATGCATTAGAAAATGTTGTGATGGGAGCATTTTGCAAAAGACTTTCAAGAGGAGCTTTTATCATGTTTACCAGTACAACATCCAGTGCAGAATGCCAATCATGCTCCCTGTTAAAGAGAATTCAGTTAATTCATTTCCATGTTGTGACCTGCAACAGTTTAATTTACCTTATACTATTCTGCTTGTTAACAGAGGATGGACAAAAACATGATAAATTCAGGTTATGTTAAGTGTCTGATTTGCGATGCAGTCTACCTCTGCAATGTTCAAATTAATTAATATCAGATCATTATCTTTAGATGGCAGGCAGATGTTGAGGTTATGGTGTTTGTGAACCCCAAGCACATTTTTTTTTCTGTGCAGATCACAAGCAGTTGCTATATAAATTGAGGATCCAAGGTCTAGGCCTTCTGGCAGTCAATTGGTTTTGTAATTATCTTAGTAATAGTTCTCAATTATTATTCAGTAAAGGTCGTCTTTCCTCTGCTAATGGGTCATGGCACCCCCTAGGGATCCATAGATAGGCCAGTTCTCATTTTTCTCATGTAAATGACTTGCCATCTGTGTGCCATGCAGGTTCATCTCAGGCAGTTCTGAAAACACTGATTATTAATATCAAAGGTGCAGGTTCTGACAAGACTGTGGAATTATTTTAAATATTTTTAAAGATGCACTTTGTTCCCTAAAATTTTCAAGACTGTTAAATGGTATGGACAGATTGGTGCAACTCTCTTGGAGTAATACAGTGATTCACAATTATTTTTTTTTTACTATATCATATGTATTCTACCTGCTTATCTCAATTTATATCTTCATATATCTTATGATATGTCATAGAATTTTTTTTATTTCTGTTGATAGCTAAAACAGGCTCTGAATCAATAAGCTTAAAAGACACACACTATCTCTGTCCTACACCCACTGACAGTGCTGTCTAGATCAGAGGAGTGAGGCTGTGTACATGCACATCTCCAGCCACACTGCTGTTAATCCCAGCCCAGAATTTCCTAAATGGTTGGAGCCTATGGAGGGATCCTGCTGTGCTCTGTTCCTCTATTGTCATGGTTGCTGTTATTCCTTGTGGTGATGTTACTCTGCCTCTTCTTCCTTACAGTGGTACTTTCAGCAGGCATTTATTGTTAACAAACCCTGATACTCTTTTTTCTGCTCCATCCTAATGCTGACCTGCTCACCTTTATTTCTGTCCCATTGTATTTATTTCTGCCGTGTGATTGCCTGGGGGAAGTTAGATTACTAGCCGAAGTTATTAAACCTGCACAAAACTTCTTTATTCCTTTCACTACATCATGTTTACATTGCAGGCTGTGCTAACAATGAATAAAATGAAAAAGTTAACAAAACTGATAAAGTCATCATTTGCTTCTACTCTATTGTAATAGCCATGCTGTAATTGGCACTGTTTCATATAAAATTACCATATAAATTGCGCCATCCAAAGCTGTAACAGAAACAGCAACAGTATTTACAATAAATGGCAAATCCCTATTAATTATTGATAGCCTAATAAACACACCATTATAATTCATTCTCATTATTCATTATTAATAATAACTCTTATTTAGTATTCATTGTGTAAGGATCAGTTATGATTAACTGTTCTAAAAATGAATGGTCCACACAAATGTTTCTATTTTCAGGGCATTTGCCTTGAAGGAGCAGCTTTCTATAGTAAAATGCTCTGTGCAGTCAACAGGACAAAACATGACTATATCTAAACAGCTGGTGCAGTGTCCTTACCCTGGTGTCTGTAAAATGCTCTTAACAAGCTCTGTCAGAGACAACTAGATATTCTTCTTTGGAGGACACTACTTGCCCTAAGGTGGCTGGCTTATCACCCAAAGCATAAAGTTATGTAAAATAGTATTTTTCTCAATGTATGGATGTCCATAATGTATTCTAATCTGTACCTGAAATTTATTGGTCCTTTAAGATGGAATTCAGGTGACTGTATAAGGAATATGACATAGGCACATGCAAGTGATCTAGATGCTCTATGTTTTGGGTTTTTTTGTATACTAAGTAAAAAAATCTAGCCATTGCTGTTTAAAGTATACTTCACATCATCCTAAAGTAGGTACCTGCATTTGGGCAGAGGAATTGTACACTAGAGCCCACTGAATGAAGCAGATAGATTTCTGTTGACTAGAATAGAAACCCAGAAAATTAGTTCAGATGTAGGCAGGTAGATTTTGTAAATATCTAAATTTAAATATCATCATAGATTCATAGAATCATTGAGGATGGAAAAGACGCTTGAGATCAACCAGTCCAACCATTAACCTAGCACCGCCAAGTCCACCACTAAACCGTGTCCTTCAGCACCGCATCTACGTGTCTTTTAAATATGTCCAGGGATGGGGACTCAACCACCTCCCTGGGCAGCCCGTTCCAGGGCTTGACGGCCCTTTCAGTGAAGAATTCTTTCCTAATGTCCAGCCTAAACCTCCCCTGGCACAACTTGAGGACATTTCCTCTTGTCCTACCACTTGTTACTTAGGAGAACACACTGACCCCCAGACTGCTACAACCTCCTTTCAGGGTGTTGTAGAGAGAGACAGGGTCTCCCCTGACCCTCCTTTCCTGCAGGCTGAACAACCCCAGGTCCCTCTATCAATTCTCATAAGACTTGTTCCCTAGAATCTTCACCAGCTTCATTGCTCTTCTTTGGACACGCTCCAGCCCCTCAGTGTCCTTCTTGTAGTGAGGGGCCCTAAACTAAACTCAGGATTTGAGTTGCAGCCTCACCAGTGCTGAGTACAGGGGGATGATCACTTCCCTAGTCCTGCTGGCCACACTATTGATGATACAAGCAGGATGCCGTTGGCCTTCTTGGTCACATGGGTATACTGCAATTTACCTTTAATAGTAATGGGGTTTTACTTTACTGCTTCATGTTGTGGGAGGCCTCGGCTTGTCCGAGGGATTAGAATAAGAATTAGATAGCTAGCCTTGAATGAACATCTGCATACCCTTGAGGAGGCCAGAAAGTCCTGAGAAAAGAACCACCAGTTCACAAATAGGGAAAGCTTATCAATGTTATAACAGAAAGAAAGAAGCAGCACCCAGGACAATGGACAGGTGGTCTTTGATTAGACCAGTCAGGTGTGGGCACTTATTATTAGAATGATTATAAAAGGGCTTGCAGCAGCAACAGAGGCATGAGCATTTGAGCCTTTGGAGTAGTAGTGTGTGAGTGAGTTTGTGGTCTGTCTCAACAATGACATGTTGAGCCATACTTCCGCATCTGGTGACCCCAGCGTGATATGGGATGGAAGGAGCTGTGGAGGTGAGTTGTTGGAGGAACTCGTCAAGTGGAGTCCGCATCCAACCCCTGTGACTGCGGAGAAAGCAGTGGAGAGGGAGGCCGGTGTAGCTGAGAGCAGCGGTGAAGCTGCTGGGTCCGTGGGCAGATATTTGATGCCTGATGTATTCGGGAACTTGGGAGGGTCTCTCAGTGTGAAGAGACCAGTGTTTGAAATGTGGGAATGGAAAGGACTTAAATTGTAGTTATGAAGAAAAAAGGCCTTAAATTAGAGCAAAAAGAACAGCTTATGAAAGGAGGACTCAGAAGCTGTTCTTTTTCTGCAATTTAAGTGCATACAGTAACAGCATTTAGCATCCGGCTGGGGGAGAAAATTGGGGAAAAGTTAATTGATAGTACTATCTGTGGATATAAGGATGTAATGGGACTATTATTTACTTAGTGCTTGCTCCACATTTGCTATCCTTGCTGCAAAGGGCCCTGCAGCAGGGAGCTAACATGGCCCCTTTTGGTGAAAAATACAAAAAGGGGGAATTGTTGTGGGAGGCCTTGGCTTGTTTGAAGGATTAGAATGAGAATTAGATAGCTAACCTTAAATGAACATATGTACCCTTGAGGAGGTCAGAAAGTCCTGAGAAAAGAACCACCAGTTCACAAACAGGGAAAGCTTATCAATGTTATAACAGAAAGAAAGAAGCAGCACCCACTTGTGGACAGGTGGTCTTTGATTAGGCCAATCAGGTGTGAGCACTTATTATTAGAATGATTATAAAAGGGTTTGCAGCCACAGCAGCATTAGAAGCATGAGCATTTGAGCCTTTGGAGTAGTAGTGTGTGAGTTTGTGTGTGTAGTCTGTCTCAAAAATGACATGTCAAGCCATACTTCCACAGCTTCATAATGTTAAAGAGAGCTCTTTTTAAATAAGTCCACAATTAATTAGAGCATCACAAATCGTAGTGCCTTCAAACATTAAGTTTGCTGGTGAAACAGGCTGAATTCCAGGTACTACTATGACGGTGTGTCCTTGTGTGGATCTGCAGAGTCACTGTTGGTGTAGTGTGGATGAATCTGTCTTCTCCAGAAATGATAAATTAATTGAGCCCTTGGTCTTAAAATGAGATGCAACCAGCCCAGTCTTTCTACACTGCATTGCTAGAGTCATGACTTTTTCCATATGGAGATGCTAGTGTCACCGCTGGCTGGATGAAAAATAAGACTAGAAGTATTGACAGCCAGCAATATAGATAGTATTTTGTTTTTTTACCACTGCTTTTGTATGTTCAGACAGCTGTTCAAAGCATAGCTCAACAGATAATTGTCATTAAGAAAATGCAACAGAAAATACTGTTTTCTTACAATGCAGCCTATTGTCTACCATCTCTCTGTTACAATTCTTAAGCTTCTGACCGGACTTTGGCTCATTTTTTCTTTGTCACTTGTTTCAGGGTTTCTGATGCACTGGTAACTCCACTGTATCTCCTGTCAGATACTACATGCGGCAATTTCTGTCTGTTATGAAAAACCCACTGAGACTATGAATCGGTGCCCACCAGGGCACGTGGAATGTACCCCCTAAGTGTGCTGCAGGCCTTGGAAGTACCCTGAAGCTTTCACAATGACTTTAACTCCAGAGGGTGGAAGTATTATAGCTGCGTGCCAAGGTGAAACCTTTCTTCAGATGTGACTTCGTTTCAGACTGCATTATTAGGGGAGGTTTAAAGTACACTCTCTGTAGGCAGCATTCGTGAGATATCCAGAGTTTCTTGACACAGAATAATTTCTGCATATGCGCTTTTTGTTTGAGAAGTGTTCTCCACTGTCTTTCCCCCTTCAGAACTAAAAATATCTGATATACTCTGTATTTTTCCATGACATGCCAGTTCTCACCAGCTGTGGTTTTCCAAATACAGTGATGCACTATAAAGCAGCCAACTGACTTGTAAAAGGATACAAGTTTGTGTGCCAAGGAGAACTTAGCATAATGATTCAACTGCAAACATAAAACATAATTTCAAAGAAGGAAGAGAAGAAATTCAGAATGTATATAAATATGATATATAAAAATATTTTGATATTTTAGAAGCCCAAGTTTCTCTTTTTTTTTTTTTTCAAAGAATGTCTTACTCTGCTCTGTGTGTGTATATATATCATCCAAGACACTAAACATTTTTAGCAGATAATTAATGATTCATTTAGTTGGTGGACACAAAGTATTATAAAAACCATGTAGTTCAATAAATGCTTTGCTTACAATTCTTATGTGTGTTCCACTGTGATAGGTCTGGAATCATTTCAAAGAGTCCTGGCACCAGACTGAAGAGACAACAATAGTCTGAGTAAGTCATGGCATGTCCATCACCCGCAGCCTGGACAGGCAGCACCCACTCAGACCCAAGGAGGATGGGCTTTCACCACATGCATGCCTCATGATTTGCACCTTTCCTGAAGCTGTGCAAGGCTGTACTGAAGTGTCATTTCTTAACCACTGTTTTCATTGCCATGGGGAGGGGTCTGGCACTCTTGGTTGCACAAGTCACACCTTCAGATTGAGGCATTGACACATCTTAAATAAGAACAGTATTTGATCTGAGCAGTAGCCCTTTACATGGAGTTCTTAGGCAGCTCTCCTAGCTGCCTCATGAGGTGATGAAGTATTGATCTTGCCCCTTTTACAGGTGATAAAAATACTCATGCTGTGTTTCAAGAAATTATCACTTCCACACAGTCTATTTTGTGATCAAGTGAGCAAAATGCAGAACCTTGGAAAAATATTTTTTAATCTACTTTTGCCCTGCAAAATTCTACGTGAACAACCTAAGAGTATATTCTGTGTCAGGGTTCGTGATCAGGAACAATCCTGAGAGCAAAATTTCTTTCTGTCAGTCTACCCTGCGGTAAATTGAGCATATGCCATTTGATCACCCATGGCCTTTGGCTGGTATGTATATGTGTAGTTAAACTTACGTTACAATTGTCACGTACCCAGACTCCACTCCACAGCTTTCATTTTTTCCTTCATCAAGAGACTTACAGAACAATAACTACTTCTTGACAAATGGTAGTTTACTTTCAAGGCATTTAAGCACACATTCCAGTTGATATAATTTTCTAATTACTGTATCTCTAATTAACCCTTAAAGAATCTTTTAAGGAAAAAAAAAATGCCTTAAAAATACCATCTAGGAGTGCAACTGTGACCATCTACTATTTCTGGAAACAGTTTATGAAACCATTATGCTATTTTAATTTAATTTTCTAAATATCAGTGGTATAAAGAACACAGCCAAGAAGTTGCTATTATTATACACACTTCTATTATGAAGTTTAACGGGAGACTAATATTGTCCTTAAAAACAAACAGGTAAAAAATGAAGGATTTTGATCACAGAGAAATCAGTTATGCCATGTGCTGTAAGTATTACTGAGGCAGCAGCATGCCTAGTTTTCAGAAGCCAGATAATGAATAAACAAAGTGAGGAACAGCATGAATCATAATTCATTGTGAATGCAAAATATTCAGTATATTTAGTCCTATTTAGTCCTTTCTTCTTTTTTCTTTTTTTTTTTGTTTTTGTTTTTGTTTTTCTTTTTTTTTTTTTTTTATTTTGTTCTGTGTTTATTTGTTTGTTTGTTTGTAAGTAAGGAAGCATACATATTTTGATCACTTTGCTTGAACCTCAAAATATGGAAATATAGCAACAATGAGATGTGAACGCTTCATCACATGCCTGCTGGAAAGTGTCTTTGTTGCTGACACAACTGCAAGAGATTTCACTACTCTTTTCAACTGACTAAGATTTGCAGTCTTTCCCACCCAGTGCAGGAAATGGTGGCTGTTTGCATAAACATATATTTAAGGCTTAAAGAAGCCAACTTTCAATGTAGTCCAACTGTTAGCATTTAGGAAAGTAGCTGCCTGTGTGTCAGGTTACTGTGTCAAATCTGCCATTGAATTTAGTGAGACAAGAGTTAACCTCTTACTCCCATTGCAGCTAATAAGTACATCTCTGTTGCAGTGTACTCCTTTTCCATCCTCCACGTTTTCTGAGGGCAACCTGGGAGATTTTGTATTTCAGAACCAATTTAATCCCTCTGTAGTATAACTTTATAATGAACATATGGTGGCACCAGGTAAATAGCAAAATGTCTGATATTTGGAAGATAAAGGATGAAGTTTATGATACACTCTTGTAGATAAATGAAGACTGGTAGATAACTGAGGGCAACCACACTAGTTATGCCCAATAAGTAATTATCTGACAATTTAATGACTATATATTCAATAAATATTTGGGTTTTTGTCAGCCTAAACAATACATTAAATAAGTCTTGATAGCATAGGAAAGTTTTTTCTTTAACTTCACTTTTCCATTTAAGACTTCCATATAAGCAGATTTGGATAACCTAAGTAAGCAGAACTGTGTGATTTGTGAATGCTTTGGGAAAATAACATCATCAAGGAAGTTATATTTTTGTTTTTTACCACAGAGAGAAGTTCAATAACCAGGTCAGCTTTCCTAGGAGAAAAGGAAACAAATAAATGCAGCCTCTCACTAGAACTTGATTTGATGCAGATGAATGAAACATCAGTAGGCTCTTGGACTTAAGTGAATAAGGAAACAAATACAAAGCAGTTCTTTTTGTTGTGAGATAATTTTGTGTTATTTTACACTTCAAAGTTTTGAAGCCTTCCTGAAAAAGTGGAACTCAAATATGGGTCTTTGTTTTTAAAAACGAAAAAGAAAATGAAAAAGAACTCTGTAACACTATGAGCAGTATTCCAGCCATGTACCAGTTTAATAGTAATCTGAGAAGGTCATTATCCAGGACTCAAGTATAGTTGTTAAGCATTTTTTGTGGGTTTTTGGTTTGTTTGGGTTTTTTTTAATCACTGAATATATTTCAGTAAGGTTTTACTAGGGTTCCTTTTTACCATTGCCTCTAGATTCCTTTCATTCATGCTATATTATGGCATCCACAATTACATTTGCTACTTTAAATTCAATAGGTTTGGAAGGTTTCATAGGAGACTTTTAGTGAGTCTGAATTATAGATAAAATTTCAATTTTCCCAATTTCAATTTTGAATAAAATATTTTTAGAAAGAACGGAGGCAGCTGATCAATGCTACTAGAGTAATGTTTTCCAGGCATATTCTAGATGTATTTGCCTGGCTTTCTCCATTCCTACTGATGCAGGAAGCAGGAACCTCCCAATTTGATGGACAAAATGCTTGGTTTCCAAACTGATGGAAAACTAAGGTCCATAATAATACCATTACAAAGGCTAAACTTATTTCAATAATTTATGTAGTAAAGGTCAATGCATTAAGGATTAGACCTAAAAGCTTAAATTACAATCACTTAATAAGATCTTTCCCATCACCACATTTCCACCTAGCAAAGAAAGATTCATGCCACAACTGATTATCTATTTCATACCATCCTTTTCATACAACACTGAAGACCATCATCTGCAGATTGATTTCATCGTTTCAGACCTAAGGATGTCCTGCAATGGTATGACAACATCTTTGTCATAAACTGAAAGTGGTAACTAGGCTGAACGATGATTTAATACTTCAGACTTTTTTCTTTTCTTGGTGGGGACTAGAGGGATTTTGTATGTGTCTAATGTGAAGGAAGATCTTTGTAATAGGAAACCATGCAGATTGCTACTTTTGAAGTTGTCTCTTTACAAAGTTGAAAACACTTGTTTTACACAAACAATAGGATTTTTTATTTACTGTGAATAATGAATATTTATAATAAGAAAATTAACTTTCCATGTAGCTACGGATCTGCGGTAGCAGCGTTTTATTCTTCACAAATGTTAATAAACATATGTGCACATAAAAATTTAAATAATTGTGTCTGGCTTTCATTCCCACTCCCAGCCAAATGAGCTTTTTTAATCTGCCAAGTGATGTTCATAAAAACAAGGTATTTTCTTTACCTCTAAAAAGACTGAATTGATGAATTATAATTATCATTTGGTAGAAATCAACTAAATATCACATTTGAAAGAGTCTATTTACTCCTTTTTGGATGTATTCATTCTTCAGTTTTGGTAGTAAAAGCCAAATGTTTTTTCTATGTCATTTCAATCCAAATGCTTACTAGTCTCTTTCTCAAGGGCTGAGATAACAAATATACAGGGAGAAGGAGTTCATATCAGAATATCAGAGCCTGATAAAATCCTAACCAGTATTGTACTGGTTCAATTTTAACCCATTATCAATACAGTACTTCGAGCCTATCTCACTTGGTGCCACTTCTAAAATTTACAGCATTCCTTTGAGTATAAGCATCTTGTTTTAATGATGTTTTCTCAAACCATTAGTTGTAGAGCTGATGAATATATAATGCTGTTCAGTACACCCTGATGTAAAAAAGAATTCCCTCTCTGGTAGCTGTGCCATATAATCTGGAACCTGAGGATGCACCTTCCCAAGCGATTGCATATGGACGTTGTGCTTCTTTCTGTCCTTGCAGCTAAAGTGTTTTTTTCTGCATGAACTGTTCCTGAAATCATGGTCTGCAGTGCAGCTTTCCTCTGGATGTTTCCTCTGCTCTCAGCTCAGGGTGAGAATGGCCATACCTGTGAGTTCCACACTTTGGAGGGAACAAGGTGGGTAACAGAGAACATTGTGTTAAGGGCAAGTGAGAGAAAAGGAAGTCCTGAGACTGGAGTGAGTGAGAGGATTGGACTGAGTGCAGGGAACAGATTACAGGAATGAAACCTACTAATTCCCAAGCCCCCTTTGCCACAGTTTTTACTGCAAGGTAAAGAATTTCAATGGCAGTAGCTCTGCTGGCCGGGACTGGGATCTGTAGTGAGTGGAAAAGAATTGAGGGATCATTTTATTCTTCTGAAAATGCAATTTTTCCATTTAAAGAAGGTACTTGGAGATACTTTGGTATATTTTCTAATATTCATAGTGGGAAAGAATCAAATTGATAGTCCATTCACTCCTGGCAGTATGGAAGTGCCCCCAGCAGCCAGTGAAAAGAGTATGAAAACAGCAAAAAGCCTTAAAATGCTTATCTAACCCTATGGTCATAATGGCTCTTCCACTGCCCCAAGCCTTTCTAGGAACGCAGGTATACACAGCGTTCAGAACATTAAATGGTATGGTTGGCTGCACTCACTGTGGGTGCTTCTTAACACTGACAAATGACCTTAGGGTTTTAGTTAACCAAGAGCATGAATGATAACAGAGCTAATGTATACTTTCTAACACTGTGCGCTGTATTTTCGTTGCTTTTAATAGCGTAGCCAAAGCGTAAAAAAGGATGAAGGATTTTTAAAACTTCCCAATAAAGAGGAAACATTGTTTGAAGCAATGGAAGCTGCATATCCACTGGCACAGCAACTAATGCAGTTTGCTTCTCCACTATTTCCCTGAAGTATCTTTAGAGACTCATATATAAAATGCAAGTAAAAAGCTACAGTAGTGCCTTTGGCAAGTTTCCCTGGTCTGCAGAGGATAATTACATGTGGAATGCAAGTACAGGTCCCAACTGGACCTGATTAGATTTCCAGCTTTTTCTCATACAAATGCCATGAGATCTATCCATTCCAATAAAACTATCTGTGACATCTTGATGTGGAATTTTGACTTGAAGTGCCTAATCAGGGCTCATGTTAGCTAAGAAAAAAAAAAAAAAAATCTAAAGGGGAAAGATATTTTTTCCCATCATTTACAAGAAGAATTTAGATATGTAGCCTACCCTAGGTGATCCTGCTCTGGCAGTGTGGTTGGACTCAGTGATCTCCAGAGGTCCCTTCCAACCTCTACCATTCTATATATGATTGTGTGATTCTACGTTCCTCCCCACTTCTAGTCTGATGTTATTCTCCAAGTCAGTTTTGCAGCTGGAGATGAGAGTGAGCCAGAAGGGCTAGCTAGTTCTGTATTTCCAAGCTGCCCAGCAATTTGATACAGATCTGCTGTGTAAAAATTGAGGTGCAATATTTATAGTTAAACATTTATATAGATGAAAACTGTGTGTATATTTCTTTACAAATGATGAAGGTGGCCCTGATTTAAGTAATTAAAAAAAAAAAAAAGAACATTTAAATATGTAATTCAGAGATACACTAAGTTTAGGGATGGTTATCAAAAATGTCTGTTATCTTTGAACATGAACATATGCTCAGTATGCTAATTCTGTAGGCTCCTTAGATCAAATGCTGGCATATTTCAGTGTTTTGCATTGCATTAAAATTTTACTTTGGATTTCATCCCCAGTTTTCCTTTTTCATATTTTTTTTTCTATTACCAAATCCCAAATTAACAAGGGCCATCTGAAGGAGAAAATCTTACTGTATACCTCTGTCAGACTTTAGATGTTACTCCTTGATGGTTAATGACCTGAGAACTGTCCAGAAGAATGAGAGACCAGAACTTGGCTACTTCATAAACTCATAAGTAAATTTAATGAACTACAGAAGATAAACTTTATTTAAATTTTCCTTAAAGATGCATGCCTTTAAAAAGACATACTTTGGTGTCTCAAGATTATTGATGGCTCTATGTATTTGAATTCTAGTCAGTTGTTGTTTTAGGAGATTAAATTTTTCACAAGAAAAAAATCATGTGATATCATGGATGGAAACAAATTCCTCAGTTCCTGGTTGTACAAGAAACTGTACTGCAGGTTTCTTCCTCATAACTTACAGAAACAGACTGTATGGTACAATGACAGGATAAAATTTGACTGTTGCTTCATAATTCTCATTACTTTTTTTTTTTTTCTTTAAGAAAAAGATGATAGCATGGTGAGTGGTTTATGTTTTCACTTCTTACATAATCCCCAAAACATTTTTCTATTAGTTTAAGCACTAGCACATCTGTCTTTTGTGTGCCCAAGAGCTCTTTCATTAAGGTGTAAATATGTTCCTAAAATAATGAAAGTGCCATTATCATCCTTTTATTCATTTAGGTGCCCAGGAAGGGAACTGAAAAGGCATTTAGCTAAAAGCATGCTTTTAGTATAAAGAGATAACATTAACACAAGAATCTCTGCAGATCATTAGTCCGATTATTCTCTAATGTATACTCCCTTGAGTTTTGTTTGCCAGAATTCAGTGTGAGATAAATGGCAGGCACATCTGTGAACAGGCACGAGAAGTTCTCATTCATTGCTCACCTCTGCCTCTCAGCGCTGGGCTGATTCAGCAGAGTATTCACTTACATCCTTATCTCCAAACCGACGAATAGCCCCTTTCTGTAGCCTGTATTGCTGAATCCCTCCAGAAAAGAATAGGTCACTTAGGACTAAATGATATTGTAAAACTGCTGACTTATGTTTGAAGAATAAAAACCACAGGAGGCCCTAAATGTTGTATCATGAATCCCTAAATTCTTTATTTTCTACAGAGTAGGCAGCTGCTTTTTTTTTACATTGTCCATACTATGTTCCCACATGGCTTCTGCTAGAATGATGTGAGCATGGTACATCGTGGGACCTGGTAAAAAGCCTGAAATAATGTTGCACAAAGATGTCAAAATACTTCATTTAAGAAAAAATGTTCTGAATTTTTATTCTTTTTGAGTTGATAATATTGTTACTTTTTTGAACTTGATATAAAACATTTGATCTTTGAATTAAATGAGTAATCCCGATAGGGATTCTAGGTGTGTAAGTATCCATCGCTTCCCTAGGTAAATTGTCCTGCTGGCTACCTATCTGTAATATACTCCTTTGAATTTGAATTTGTCTAGCATTAGTTTCTAGACACTGCATAAAATTGCACTTTTTCCTACCTTTTATACCAACGATAAAAATGTACATCAGACTCTGAAAATTTTACAAGAGGAGTTTGCAAAATTCATCCAGGCTACTGGTTATTATACCAATGTTTCAAAACTTGAAGTATTTACAAGGAGCTTTTGACATCAGAGACAAAGGTAATGGCTATTAGGAGTTACTGTGAAGCTTGCCTTCAGATCATGGACTCAAAGTACTATCTTGTTACCAACCAATGCACAAGTAAAATGAAACAAATAAGCTTCAACATCTCCAACTGAAAAAAACTTTAGTCTAGTGTGCTGTTGTCCTTGTGCTTTAGAGATAGAATTGTCAATGCCTCTCTAACACAGGGTTGGGTCTTTTTGGTTGACTAACAGCCTGTTGTTGTTCTTTGACTACAGTTGCTCTCTAAACGTGGATGCTATATGAATTTAAAGAGAACTTACAAAGATTTGTGGAACATTTCCATTACTCCTAATAGGATTGGAGAGGCGATGAATTGCCCGCTGGAGCTTTTGATACCTCTGAATAAAGAAGACAACCTGCAAGGAGTATTTGCAACCCAGCCATTGCTATTTACAGTGCAACACTGGTTGGCAGTGCTGTTTCTTTTTCACCACTCATAACCTCCACTACCACTGATCTCTACAGGTCAGTGATCCTTCCTATATCCAACAGTTGCTTTGCAGTATGTCAGAAACTGCAGGAGACAGGGAGTTGGGATCGATGTCCACTTTTCATGGAAAGAAAAAAAAAATAAATGAAGGAGAGGTGTCACAGATTTCTTAGCCTAGCAGTTGCAGGCTTGTTGAACTAATCAAGCTACAGCTTGGTAAGTCAGTCCCCAACACTTGTCCAAGTGCTTGCTCTCAAGATGAGGAACATGTAAACTACTGTGAGTTACTGCAGTCTGTGATGAGAAGGTTAAGTTGCATTATTTTAATATCTGTGTTTAACAACATGTACTAGCTTATCATGTAGCTGTCCTAGTTTGAGTTAGAACAAACATGCTATTCAGTGATTTTAATTTTTCATCTCAGTCTTTTCAAACTCACTGCACTTCCTGAAGTTAAGGGCATATTTCTGCTTCTAGCAGTAATAATGCTGCGTGTTTAGAGTTGCTACCAAAGGTTGGTATGCAGACCAAGGTTACTGCTAAATCTTGTGTGCCGTGTTGGGGGGTACTGAAAGAATAAAGGCTGCACCTGCAGGGAGGAGTGGACAGGACAGGTGGCCCTAAACTGACCAACGAGGGATTCCATCCCATCTACATCATATTCAGTATAAAGCTGAGGGATCATGAGGGTCAAGCCTCTTGTTCAATGGCCAGCAACCAAGGAGGACTCTGTCCATTCTGCTTTCAATCCCAATCCGTGTGTTCCTGAATGCAGTTCCAGAATCCAGCTCCTGAATCTGGTTCCCATCTGCCACTGAGTCCAGTCTGGGACTTCCCCATTGCCTGCTCCACAGCATCAGTGGTGAGTGATTGCCATTGAGGGGCTGGGTTCGATATTGGTTTTGTATATATTTCATTTTATTATTACTATTTTCATTATAGTTGTTTTAGTTTTTCTTCCAATCCCTAAGTCTCTCTGTCTTATTCCCTTTCTCTTCCCCTTTTGGAAAGGGAGAGGGGTTAACAGAGAGCATCTGTTACTCGTCTAGTTGCTGGCCCAGTCTCCAAACCTTAATCTAATTTTCTAAATAATGTGGCTGCATATCCAATCTTTTAAAAGTTTCTCATTAAACCAGCATTATATGAGTTTTGAATAATTTTCCTTATTGGTTTTTTTCACTGACAATAGATACGATGAGAAGGAGGAGATTTAGACCTTTTCCCTGTCTATGAGAAAGAGGTAAATTAATATAGCTGTAGTAGGTCAAGACCTTTAGAATTAGACCTTTCTTGGTTAAAATAGCAAAAGGTAGCAAAAAAAAAAAAATAACCTGACGTTTATGAAAAATTGTGTCTTGAATTTTTTGACTCAAAACTGCTTTGGAAAATATTTCAAAATTATCAAGATATTTCATAAGAAAACTTTTTAAAGGCATTACAAAGCATTAATTAAATTTTAAGCTAACTAGGCAATGCTGTTTACAGGCAGAAATACTCAAAGCAACTAAAAGATTTTGAAATTCTTACAATAAACATAGGTTATTTTATATTGGACTTCACAACATCAGTGTGAGATGGGGAAATTTCCTTCCATTTATTCATTGTTTTTAAAAAATGATGTGAAAGTAGTGATACTAAAATAAGTCAGAGCATTCCTTCTCATACCAGAGAGTGTAATTTTCAGTGGACATGCTGAGAAAATGTGGTTTTCCCTTGGAAAACAAAGCAGAACTAAACCCAAACCTTGATGTTTGCAAACTTGCCTCTTCTGGAAATGTCGACAATAAAAATGATTTAGAAATGTTGCAATACTGTCATCTACATATCTATGTTAGTGTGATTAATGCCTTTGTTCTTGCCTATGAATACCCTGCCCAGGTTGCAGTTCCTGGCATATCTCACAATCTCTCCTTAGCCATTGCTATGCATCACAAGAACCTCTATACTACATAGGACAGGGAAATCTCTTTTTTGGAGAGGAGGGATAGCAAGAACTCACAGTGGTCTCTTTTCTTTGGCCCAAAAATTAGACTTTAAGTTTTTAAGTGCTAATTCTTTAACTTAAAAGTTGTTCCCCCACTACCACCTGCAACCCCCCAGATAGCACAAGCATCTCATGAAAGTGAAGAAAAGTGTACCACCAAAAAATGTCATCAACAGTCACCACCAGAACCACAAGTAAATGATTGGCTTTGATTTTCTTTCTACCTACCCAGACTTTTTCAAGTGGACTTTATTTCCTTTTTTTTCTTACTCTGATGCACTGGAATTAAGAGAGGACATTTAAAAACATTCTAATGCAGATCATCCATTGTTTTTAGTGTTTAAATCACTGGCTAGCACATATGACCCACAGTCCATTTGCAGCCAACAAGTGGTGTATATTTAGACATAACCTAAGCTATAGAAATAAATCAGTCCAGGTTCATCACAAGCCTTTCAACCTTAGCTACTTGAAGTACTCTGTGAAGACACATAGAGGGAAATTCCATAAGAGTTAACACTTAACTGCCTTACTAACACTACCTTAACACCAGGTAGTGTGTCCTGGTGTAAATTGATCCTTTTGGTAAGGACTCATGTCCTAAAATGGAAGCAGCAACTCAGTTTAACAGAATAATTTAAAGAGATATATAATGTATTTTCATTACCACATAGTACCAGAACAGCAAAGCAGCAAGAGTAATGTATACATTATTGATTTTTATTCCTTTCAGTGCAGTCTTTCTTAGTATTTTTAATGAAACATTAAATGATTGTAGCATAAACTGTAACAGAATGGCATAGTTTTATACTTTCTTAATTGGATGCTAATATCCATGTCAGTATTTGCATGAAAAATGGTGTACTAAGCCAAAATATCAAGGTTTTTTAAAACTCATAATCATTCTTCTGCTGATACCATCTGTCAGCTTAATGTTCACCTCCCAGAATTCAAGCAAGAGAGTGCCTTCAGGGAAAGGAAAATGGAAAAAAATTACCGTTATGAAAGTACAGTAAATTGAGTTTAGACCATGGACTTGAAATCCCATTTGATTAGATAGGACTTATTAGTTATTAATTGTCAAAGTTGGAAAATAATTAAGAATTACTGTTGGGGCATTGTCACTCGTCCTCCCTGAAGAAGCTGTACGGCTCCCCAGAGAAGCTGGTGGAGAGCAGCACAAACACACAGCCGCTGCCTGCAAAAGGATCATGGAAGGTGCCTCTGAGAGCACCTGGCTCAGCTGCAATCCCCTCACCAGCAGTGAAAGTGTGTGGATCCTCTGAGCTACAGTGGAGAGCTAGCAGAGGAATCTGAGTCGTCTACGTACTCGCTGTGCTTGATTCTACTTGAGCGTCTCATTTTCACGGTGACCCTGCATATGGGTTAACCCACCTATAGCCGTTGTTTGGGACAAGCCACCTAGTGCTTGTCATTCCCAGGATACACATCCTTCTTCAGTGTCCCATTAGATACCCCCTAGGAAAGCCAAATTCTCAGGAAAAAAAAAAATGGGAAGAGTGAAGCTGGAGTTTATTCTGCTGGAGCATATTCATCAACTGCTGCAGTTTATTCAGAAATTAGAACATATGTGCACAGCAAGCACTTACCTTCTCCAGGGATATTTCAAATCTCTACAGGTCAACTCTTTCTTAACCAAAGCAAGAGGGTGCATTTTCAAGTACCTCTAGCTGTTAGCAAACCCTTTGGCATACACCTACTTTACTAGATTGCCCTAAAGAAATTCCAAAGCCATTGTTCTCACAAAATGTTGCTGTTGTTCGAATGTCCGAGACGCACAAAGGACTCTTTAATGGTTGTCTTTGTACAGCAGCTGTACCTCCAGAGTTTACACTGAGGTGCTTGTCCTCTGCAAAAACTGGAGGTGATCCCTGCCCATGGGACAGCACAGGCCAGACCTGGCTGTCTTCATTACCAGGGACTGTATTGCAATAGGAGTGAATTTCCAGAGAAAAACATCTGGTGCTGAGCTCTGTATCCTGCATATTTGGGGCTTACTCTGCATTCTCTCTGGTCTGATTATGTAGATCCCTTACAGAGTGCATGTTCGTGATCTCAGTGTGCATCCTCCAGGCCAGGCTCCT
Source organism: Actenoides lindsayi (assembly GCA_025331215.1). NCBI lineage: Eukaryota > Metazoa > Chordata > Aves > Coraciiformes > Alcedinidae > Actenoides > Actenoides lindsayi. Next base: position 4,813 of record WTSP01008116.1, on the reverse strand, counting down.
ACAAAAGGAATCTGCTTCACAAGCTTAGGGAGGGTTTTGCAAGACAGCTCATGTGCACTAAGTGCGGAAACTAGTAAGAACTGCTTCAAAGGTGCCCACCTAATCTAAATGAAATAGATATATTTTATTTAATGTTTTTCCTTTACTTTAAACCAGAATGAACTCTGAAAAAAATATACAGGGCATTATTTATTTTTTTTTAAAAGACACAAGCAAAAAAAGTCAGTGTTTTAATGTTGAAATGCTTTCATTTTTACCTCTTTTTTCCTTCCCCCCCCCCCCAGGGAATACTTGCAGCTTTTCATACTGCTTTGGATAGCTGGTCAGAGGAAAAGGAGGAAGTAAAAACTTCATCTACTAATAGCTAATCTGCTGCCCTGATAACTATCTGCTGCTGATGCCTTGCTTGCTTGCAAATATGTGCTACAAACAATTATAAAAAAAAACCCCTAAAGCAGCATATAAGAACCGTATAGCTCTTGGCATGTACAGAGAAGTTGGCATTTGCAGGAGCCTCCAAGACCGCAGCTAAGGAGTCTTTGCTTCAGGTTTTCCAACTGGGCCAGGAGGTACAGTGGGAGAAGGGGAAGGAGAACTGCAATTTTCCTATGGAAAATTCTTATTTGGCAAAGAAAATCCAAATTGTTCCAGTAAAATGTTCTTCCAGTATCTGGAATCAATGAGCAGCTGCCAATGTCCTTGACACTCTCCAGCTCCTAACAAGACAGAGTCAGCCTGTATCAAAGCTCCAGCACCAGACAATCAAGCTTTTTTCATTAATTTTATTTTCGTATTGTCCAAACTTAAAATTAAGCACATGGTCAACTGAACAGGATGGACAAGTTGATATAAAGAGGAATACTGTTAGATTCTAACTTGCAAAGCTATTTCATTTAAAGTGTGGGGGGGTTTTTGTCCCAAGAACTAGATCATGTAGATGTAAAATATTTTTACAGAAGAGCTTGCAAATTTGAGGTTTTATAAGGTGTGTACATATATATATGCATTCATCATTTTATATATACGTGTATTTATTTAGTTACTTATATAAATGGCATTATACTTTTATTCAGCTGTCTCCCCACATCACATATTAATTTTATGAATTACTTGTCCTATGTTTGCTTATCTGTAATCCCAGAATGACTTCAAGTGATCCCACTGAGCAAGTTTCCCAGAATTACAGTCCTCAGACTGGTGATCTGGTAATTTAATAGCAGAAGACTGATTTCCAGAATATTAAAAAATATGTGAGATCCCCATTTTGCTTTTCTTTTTCTTCTTCCTCACCCTTCCATGCAATAAATAATTATCAGATGAAAAGAAGGAGGGGAGCATTCCCTTGTAAGTAGTTTTAAAGCTCAAGTAGTTTATCCTACATCCATTTATTAATACAAGACAGAATCTAAAGTACACACAGACACAACAGATACTCATTTAGCAGTGATGGGGTAACCAGACTTTCTAAACAAAGAATATTAAGCACTGTTCAATCAGTGTCATCCTCCAGTTCTTTGTTTGGTCCATTATCTGGAATCTGCATGAGGAATTAAACTCCCACATCAGATAACAGTCAGTCATTCTGATGCAAAAGAATTTACATAATTTATCCTGCAAGGTGAAATTGCACCCTGTGCAGAGGACCAGACAGAGGCAGACAAACCACTTCATCCTGCGTAAGCCTATTGAAGCCTCAAACAACACATAAGGCCCTGTGCTGCTCCTTGCAATGAGGTGTTTTTTACTGCAAGGCATCATATCACCTCCCTTCCAGAGAAGTTAATTGTGGTTATACCAAAGGCCAAATTAATTTCATCATCAGCTTACAAATCAAAGTTGGGTCAATAAGGACTAGCATGCCAGTTCAAATAATAAAATGCTTTATAAGGTGAGGAATTATTTGCCCTCCTTCTGAAGTACTTCTCGTGGTTAATGAAGCAGAGAAGGGCAGAGAATGGCAACACCTTGTATTTCATACATTCTCAGTGTCCTTTCACATACATAAGCCTTAAAGCCACAGCTTCTTAGCTTTCCACAGTGTTTAAAAGGTGATTTGAAACTTTTTTTTGTGAACATGCTACTCTTAGTTTTGTGTGTTGCTGATATATTTCTCTAGAAGATGCCCTAGTCTGAACTTTAACTCAGGACCTGGCAACTAATTTAGTACTTATTTATTGAAACATGTGCATAAGCCTTAAAACCACCAGACAGTTCCAGCACAAACATCTGTCTTTTCAAAAGAAAACACCCTGTCAAAATGCCCCGGAGCAGAATCTCTTGCTTTGGTTTGAAGTAGAAGCAGTAACAGCTACAGTAGTTAGACAGCAAGTATTTTTGGAAAGATGACAGCTGGGTTGTCAGACATTAATGCTGAATTACACAATGCTTGTATGTTACAGCAGAAATGTAATAAGCAATTATTCTTACATTATCATATATAGGGCTGCCAAGCTACTGTCTGAGAAGTAAGATAAAGGACTAGGGGTCTGTACTGGTTCTATTGATGCTAGAGGTTTTCTATCAAACGTAACTGATGTTAGGTCTATTTTCACTCTTGTCATGTAAGGAACTATCAGCTTAAGCATCTGTCATGAAAATAGATATTGAGTACCATCTCCAAGGCAGAATTATCCCCAGCATGAGAAAAGCAGGCAAGCTAGTTACTGTAACTGCTGCTGATGAGAACTTAGCTGCTTCATCAGCAGATTTAGTATAGACAGTAAAAACATATTTACTTAATCTTCAGTGTTGGAAGTCTCCAACAAATTTAATTGTATTTCACATACGCCATTTTAACACAGCACTATTAAAAAAAATCACTGCAGTCTTCAAAGAAAGTAAGGGGTCTCTGGGTAGTATTTATTTAGATCTGTTGTTGTCTTGAAACGGGAAATGACGGAACTCAAGTTAGAGAGGGAAGAATGAGCAAACATATCAAATATCTTCTTTGTCAAGGGAAAAAATAAATCAAGCCTAGAGATGGAAAAGAGACAATTGAAGCTGATCTGACACAGGCCTCTGCAATCATAAATGAAGAATTTAATAGAGAAAATTGTTCATTGTTCCTCAAAATAGAACTAGGGCATAACAAATGGACTGATTAGGTAGCAGGTTCAAAACAATCAGGAGATCATTTTCCAACATCTAGTTAAATGCTCAGCTTAGTAAACTAGTCAAATTCATGGCTATGAGCCAAAAATATTTCTGAGGTAAAAAGTCCAGCAACCAAATTGTCAGAAGAAAAAAAAATCCATCGAGCACTTAGAAATAATCTCTGTCTCAGTTGCAAAGCCTCATTCTTATATTTTCCCCTAGGTATACACTGTTGGTTACTATTGAAGTGTAGCTAATGGCCTAGACCAGAACTGACATGGCTCTTCTCATGCTTTAAATGACAAGGCTAGAAATTCAACTCACTTCAATTATCAGGAACCCACTGAAGTCATCTGACCTATGCAGATTTATTGAGAGGACATTTTTAACAACTATCATCAAAAAGGAATGACCTTAGAAAAAGAAAAAAATTATTTTTAAAAAAAGCTCTTCAAAAGTCTTTTCAATACCATAAGGAAATTCTATTTGAAATACTTGTGTGGTTTTCTGTGGAGCAACATTCAGCCACTGCTCTGACTTGCCTCCTGGTGAAGCTTAGATAAGAAGGGCAGTTCTCCAGATGTGACTCTGCTGAACCAAAGCAGGGGTTAGTTTCAGTCAGTCTCTTTCTCTGAAATAATGCTTTTTTAATCCTTATCTCACACTTATGATTTCTTATACTGCAGCTCAGATGAATGAGTAACTAGGATTAGTCAGTAACTAGTAATAGGACATAAAAATAGTTACTTAGGTCGAATCCAAGATAATGACATAAATTCACAGTCAAGTCATGCTAAGCAAGATGGGTATGTTTGCCCTTACATCTGGGAACCATAAAATGTGAAATTGCCTACTTGTTTCTTCCAAGAATGAAGGGCTTCAAGCACAATAACAACTAAGCAGAAAACACTACTTAGACTATCAACTGAACCAAAGATTGCTGAGGCCATCTGAAGTCAGTCTTATGTGGTATTAACATGTAAATATTAGGTAAATATGTCACCGAAAGTCACTAAGTATAGTTTCTGATGGGAAGGTGGGGGAGGGGGGGTTGGTGAAACCTCCACCTTGGACTTTTGGAGGGCTGACTTTGGTCTATTCAGGATGCTGGTTTGGAGAGTCCCTTGGGAAGCAGTCCTCAAAAACAAGGGGGTCCAGGAAGGTTGGGCTTACTTTAAGAATGAAGTTATGAAGCCTCAGGAGCAGGCTGTCCCTATGTGCTGGAAAATGGGTTGGCGGGGAAGAAGACCGGGCTGGTTGAGCAGGGAGCTTTTTCAGGAACTCAGAAATAAAAAAAAAAGTGTATCAACTTTGGAAAAAGGGTCAAGTGAATCGGGAAGCATTTAAGGATATTGTAAGGTCATGTACGAAGAGAATTAGAGATGCAAAAGCTCAGTTATAACTTAATCTGACCATCTCTGTTAAAGATAATAAAAAATGCCTTTATAAATACATTAATAACAAAAGGAGGGCCAGGGAAAATCTCCACTCCTTATTGGTTGAGGGGGGTGTCCTGGTTTGAGTGAGAACAGGACTAATTCTGTTCAGTAATTTTACTTTTCAGCTCAGTTCTTTTAATTAACTACACTTCCCAAAGTTAGCAGCCTGCTCATATAGACAGTGTCTGCTGCTAGCAGTGATAGCACCTCATGTTTAGAGTTACTACCAAGGATTGCTATGCAGACCAAGGCCACTGCTGGATCTTGTGTACCACATTGGG
>WTSP01008113.1:14129-45121 GCA_025331215.1 Actenoides lindsayi | reverse complement strand
AGCCCAAAACTTGGGGAAGCTCTTCGCCATTGCCTTCAAAAAGGCAAGATAAATATATATATATAATATATATAAAATCTCTATCATATATAATAGAGAGATATCTAGTATTTTATATCTATACATGTATGTATAGATAATGATTTTTTTTAAAAGTACTCTTTTTAATTTTTTCCTTACAGAAAAATATAGTTAGTTCTCAGGATGAAAAGGGTATGAAAGAAGAAAAAAGCTACTCCTGACTGTGACTATTCATACATGTTAACATATTGCTGGAAGTTATTTAGTTACTGTGGTGACAGCTGAAGTAACCATACCTGTAACATTCAAAATAGTAAAAAGAATATAGCCACTGACAACAACCTTATTTTTCACTCCTTTGCTATCTTTGTACATACTATTCTTGGTTATTTCTTAAATTGATGGGACATCTACAGAAGTTGTTTAAACTGACACCCAAGGGAATCTCCTTTCACCCATGGAAGAACTGCAGAAATTTTTGAGAATTTCCCATATCCCCAGTGCTCTACCGACTCTGATCAGCAGTGAAGATGACATGTCTTTGTAACCGTTCTTAGTCCTCAAGCTAATTTGGAGGTGGCATGTCTACAATCACAGGCTATCTTATGGACCCTGCAAATGCTTTCAAACTCTGAGGTTCAGCCTTCCGGTAACTCCTACATAGCTGGGTGTACCATCCCACCTTATGTCCTGATTTCCATGCAAGGTTTATGGCAGTATCTGAATATGAATAATGAAGACTTTGTGGAATGAACTGCAGAATCTATCCACTCCAGATATTGCAAGAGACACTGCAATGATATTACCAGATTCAATTCACAGAAACCATCTCATTAATCTGTAAGTAACATTGACTTGCTGATGAGGGATTAAAGATTCTGTATCCTGTTAACAATGTTTCAATCCATCCTCTTGCTTATTTAATCCAATTAATATTGAATTATATAAAATCTAAAAGGCTATGCCGTGATTAATTTCACTAGTAGTTCTTCAGATTTCTGCAAAGAAAAACAACTAGCAGTTGCTATAAAAGCTTACTTGTGGTTCTTGGCAACTTGATGCTGTATGCACGCATGAAATGTTAACCATAGTAACGATATTGCTTTATGTTGATAGTAATAATGAAAGAGCAGAGAAAGAAACAGAACTCGAAGTGTCTTGAGTTCCACGGCAGTGCAAAGAGTACTTCTCACTTTCAGGATTTTGTCTATGCAGACAGAAAAATCCCTCACCTACCACAGAGCTCCTCAACCCCACTAGCCAGAGCACAGAGCCACAGCCATTACACTACTTGGTTCTCAAAGCTCATTTAAGCACTCTGATCATTCACGGCCTCCACATTTCCCCAGTGCACAGGTGACAGACATCTGTCTATGTCATGAGTTTCACAAGCACAGATCTCTTGGCAGCAGCAGAAGTTCAATAACCAGTTCACAACAAAACATTCAGAACCAAAGCATCAGAGGCATTGACAAATGGCAGTGATAGTCTGACAGTGGTCGACAAGGTCACACATGCAAGTGAAGCTTCGTGGTGAGCAAAATGCAAAAGCCTGTTATGGTCAGGGGGTACCAAAAAAAAAAAGCCAGGCAAATGAACCATTCACCCTCATCTGTCCTGAAGAAACAAATCTTTTCAGTTACTGTGGAGGTCAGTGCATGTAAAATAGAGATAGGTTCAAACTTCCAGATTGACATGCAATCTGGATTACAATTTAGAATCATCCCTTTATTCCTGCTGAAAAAATGCCTCTTCAGGCTTGTTCAGGAGCATGGGGCTGGGCTTATCTCTACTGCACAGGCCTCACAATACAAGAAAATGCTTGTCTGAAGCACACTGGAATAAACACAAACCATGTGTCAGGGACATTTCAACTGGCTGTGCATTGATTGGATCCTGGCGAACAAAACTCACAGCTTCAGAGGTTACGTTTTCAGGGGAGCAATCCTAAACTGAGTATGAGTGGTTTTACTGTACACAGCCCTTCTGAGGCAGCACTGCAAGTAAAATTAAATACAAGCAACACGGCACTGACATCCTGAATGTTTTTTTTGGGTGTGCAAAAGATGAGAGACTTTTCTCTTCTTTCTTGTACAAACAAGTGAAAAATACGCACTCTTCCCTCAAGCACTGACTCAGTTGTTGCATAAGGATTATTTGTACCTATTGCAGTTAAATCTCATCAATACAGACTTATTTGGGGATGTTCGTAAGGCTTTAATGGAAGCTTCACTAAAGCAGCCATTAAAAAACCATGTAATTTGTGCTAAAATGCACATTGAACCTGAGCTTGTCTGACTGTCTTGACTCTCTGTACTGCTAACTGACTTTTGGTGTCAAACATCAGTTGTTACAGTCTTCTATTGCTTTCCCACACTAACCCAAAGATTTTCTGATCTTTCTATCTATTCACTTTCTGCATGTTTCCATCTTCCTGGTGAACTACATTTACCTAGTTGGCAACTGACCTAGAACAAAAATGTAATCAAGTAATTATCATAGGAGCAATAAATATTATCAAATCAAGGAATGATATCTCTATTGTTGGCTCCCATCCTAAGTTGGGCAGCCAACAAAATGTCCCTGCTACATGAATTCATAGCTGGAAAACACACTACACTACAAGCTTTTCTGCCCTTTTATATGACTAGAAGAGTACACAGGCATGGGCTAAAAGTAAACCAATATGGGAAACTTGGATGCAACAGGAACTTCAGTCAGGGAAGAAGACAACAACATTCTAACTCCTTAGGCCATGGGAAGGAACTACAATGCAGTGAGAAAAAAAGAGGATAGGAAAGAGTTGCTCTGGAAATAGAACAGAGAAACTACAAAGCAGCTCAAGGCTTAGATCTCTGTGATAACATTTTTCTTGTGCCTTCACTAGGACCAGACAAAGAGGAGAGGTCCTGTTGAGTTAGCTCAAGGCATAGTTCATAAAACAGTAATCAACAGAGTGAGTTTAGTATATTATAACTCGAGAAAGCTTGGGAGAGATGGAGCCTATAAAGAAATAAATATCTCTGTACAACTAAAGAGAAATATGTATTCGCATTTGAAATTAAAAGCATTACAGAAGAGTTTTTAAAGTTAAGGCAGGTGTGAAGGAGAACAACATGTTGTAAACAGATATTTGAGGGATTAAGTCATTAAACTAGAGACTGTATTTTCAAATAAAGTTTAACATAGAAGTTGATAAAAGACTAACAGGAAACAGGGAATTACAGTGTCAACAAATTGTTACATTAGGTCTATAAAAATAGGTGATCAGCTCAAGATCACCTTTCAAATACTTTGGAAGTACCTAAAAATAAGGTGATGGCCTGAAATATTTGCCTGTATGTGATAATAAAGATCTCTCAAGAATTCAGTGAAAAGTACAATCTGTGATGCATGATTATATTGAGGGTGAACTAATTATACAGAAGCAGCATAGTAGGGACATCTGTGAAGGATGTTAAAGAAAGCAGAGTCAAACTGAACACAAATATTAACAATGTCAATAAAAAGCACCAAACCTGTTTAGACTGATTTTTCCATGGTCAAAATGAAAAAGAATATAATTATTACATTCTTAGCCATTCACAGGAGTGGCTGACAGAAACAGTGCTAGTACAGAAGACTAATAATGAAGGAGCTTTATCTCCATATATACTGGATAAATGCCACAGTGGAGCATAGGAAAATTATTTATACTGTTTAAACTACATGCTCTTGAGTAAGCTAAAGTCCAGAAGAGGAGAAGCAATTGTTTCAGAATTGTTTCCAGTGTATATTATTGGATATGGATCAAAATTATACTGACACAGTGACCATGTTTATTTAAATTTAAAAAAAGACAATCTCAAAAAGAGCAAGTCACATCCGTGCCAAAACTCAGCATTTGGTCTTGGCATATTAGAAGTATAGAACATGATAGAACAGCAGCAGCCTGCTACTGGCTAATAACAACACCTTTCTCAAATGCATGAGATGCTGGAGGTGGAGGGTGTAACAGAGCAAACTTGTGGGGATAGAGATGAATTAACTCTGCACTGGTGATTGCTATGGAGGAGCTTCATTAGGTTTCTTCACCCAAACAGTGTTTTGCATGGACAGTTAGTAGGACTTGTATCAAATTGAAGAGCCAGTAGTACAGGTTTTAGAACAAATCAGTAGTAGTAGTAAAAATGCTCAAAAAACACAGATACCCCTGAATAGTTCAAAAGGAATGCAAAAGCAGAGTTGCTGAGCTATTAACTGGGAGATGTAAACCCTTACTTAAATCAGATATGTTATCTGAAGAATGGAAGATAGGAAATCTGATGGCTATTTCTTGTTTACAAGGAGTAAGGCCAATAAATTCAACTTCCTTCCAGGAATTCAGCAAAAACTATGAAAGAAACAGCACTCTCTTCAAACCACATGCAATCTAGTCCTCTGAGGGTTGGTTTGTGACACATTTGAGGATCTACAGGAACAAGACCCACACTACTTCATATTCTGAAGAATACGCAGTATGTTCTAACATCAAGACAAGAGGAAAATGACCTCAAGTTGTGCCAAGGGAAGTTTAGATGGGTCATTAGGAAGAATATTTTTACTGAAAGGATTATCAGATGTTGGAACAGCTTGTCTAGGGCAGTGGTGGATTCTCCATTCCTGGAGGTATTTAAGAGACTGTACTGCTTAAGGATACGGTTTAGTTGAGGACTTGTCAGTGTTAGGTTAATGATCGGACTCAATGATCTTAAAGGTCTTTTCCAATGTAGGCAATTCTGTGATTAGTGAACAATTTTCTGATTTAAAATAAAATTTTAAAATTTAATTGTTTATTCAGTGTGGTCTAGATTACCAAAACCAAAGAAAAAGAAACCCAAACAAACAAAAACATCCAAAAATCCTAACCTTCTAAGACTTGATTGATGAACTACAGAAAATAGTAAAAACAACTGATAATCTATATACTTCATTGATTATGTGGTGCCAAGGAACATAACATTGATCACATATGATCAGCTTCCATAGTTCACAATCCTATGCCATGTTTCCTGTTGTCACTTTTTGCTACATTACCACCTACTCCACCTTAACTTATTCTTCTCCTTCCTCTGAATGATTTTTCTATTTCTCACCTACCATTTATCTCAAGCTCCTGTGCTGACAACCTGTTCTCTGGCCTATGCCATACCCTGTAGTATCTAATGATTTTCCCATTCTTGCTGCTCAGCTAATTTGAGGTATGTTTTCTCAACTAAATACAAAGGTTTTCAGATTTTTTTGTTATCTCTTTTACCAACTTCTGGTCTCCTCAGTGTTTAAACCTGTAGAACAGTCCCCACACTAACCATGTGTCTAGTTTAACCTTCCGAAAGCAAGATTTTTTTTTGCATGACTATTTAAAACTGATTTTGTCTGATAAATTCCAGTTCTTATCTTATTATTTCATCAATTATCATTTGGCATATGAGTTTTCAAATATTTAATACGTCACATTGGAATTCATCTTGCTCTTCATATGCCTTCAGTTTCCTGAGCTTTGGGCTTCATTCGAATTCCTGAGTCTCGGAGAGCACTGATCGCATGTTAAATGACCATGATCTAATCAATTTAAAGAGGATTTGCACCCATCAGTCCATAAGTAGATTCTATAGCTTCATGAGCTGCCTGAGAACTATGTACCAATTTGCTACAAAACAAAAAGAAAACAGCATTGAACAGATTTTTTGATGTTAAAAACTATCCTGTGGTGTAAAACAATTTTTATCTTAACGAAAGACTGAACCTTGTTTACAAGTTTCTGGAATCATTCTTATAGTGTGAGCAATTCAGCCACACCAGAACAAGAGGTGCAACGCCAACCAACATATAGCTGTAGCTACTGTAATTAGAACACAGCAGCATTATCTCAAGTCATGGACCCATACTTATCTGCAAACATGAAATTATGCTTGTGAAACTAAACAATAACTGTGTATCTGACTATCTAGAAAGAGAAGATCTGCAAAGGACAAGGGACAAGTGCACCAGTTAGGTACAATATCATGTGTACAGTTGACTCATTGTGTCATGGCAGCAGATTACAACTCTGAAAGGAAGATTTAGCCTGTAAGGCAAGTGAAACAAACAAGCTAAGATTATTTCAGAAGTTGAAGATTACAGCCACTAACTTTCTCTTGATTTTTAATTACATATCATATACTTAGGTCCTTGCCTCATAAATTACAATCTCTACATGGACATGCAAAAGGAGAGGGATTTTTTTTTAAAGCTATTGTTTCGATTTAAAATAAATTTCAAGGGCTCATTAGTATCCAAAAAGTAACAATTTGGCAGTGAAGTTCTGTACTTTTTTCCAGATAAACCGACGGCAAAACTCCCATTGAAAGGAAGACTTTAAATGCTTTAATACTCTCTGACTGTGGGTTCTAATAAAAAACTGAGTCAAAGCTTTAATACTCTCTGACTGTGGGTTCTAATAAAAAACTGAGTCAAACTTCTCAGCCTGATCATAGAATCATAGAATTGTCAGGGTTGGAAGGGACCTTAAAGATGATCTAGTTCCAACCTTCCCACTAGATCAAGTTGCTCAGAGCCCCATCCAGCCTGGTCCTTCCAAGGATGGGGCTTCCACCACCGCTCTGGGCAACCTCTGCCAGTGTCTCACCACCCTCATGATAAAGAAATTCTTCCTAATGTCTAACCTGAATCGACCTATCTCTAGTTTTAATCCATTCCCTCTAGTCCTATCACTGCCCGACAGCCTAAAAAGTGATGATGACTGACAAGAACACAGAAGTAGACTTCAAGAATATAAAAAGGTTTTACAAAGCAAAAAAATATCAATATTCATTGAAAAAGGATAATAAATAAGGAATTAAATTGGACTTTGAAGTGAGAAAGATCAGCTTATACAAGAAGAAAAACTTCTTAATGTTAACAATTGTGAAATAGTGGGTTAGGGCATCTAGAAAGATTTTCAAGTCTTAAAATATGAGTGGTTTTCAGTCACATGACCTCCTCGGGGATTTTGGCAGAATCCAGAGTAATTGCAAATATCATATAGCAACAGACAGCAGCCTAAGCCTTCCTAACTTCTGAGTGAGAACAGAATATAACTGCTGGCTGTCAAGTTTCTGCAATAGTCAGTGAATTACCAACACCAGTTCAACTAGAGCAAGAGAGTGAATAGAAATTATTACAACTAGTAGGTCTATCTGGTTATCATTTCTCTGTCCCAGAACAACTGAGCTTTTATTCATTCAGAGACTGATAAAAGGCTTACCTTTGAAACTTGCAAAAATAAAAATAATAGGTTATACACGATCATCTGTGAGAAGTTAAACAGGTTTAACTGTCCTACCTTGAGGCAAAAGAATCAATCCTGACATGTTTTCTAGACTTATCTTCTATAAGTCTAATAATCATATTGGCCTAGAGAAAGAAGGGAAAACATGTCTTGCACCAATTGCACTTGCAAGCATGCTACAGGATGTGACTATTTCACTGCTTTTATGTATATATATATTAATAAAGCTATTCTTTACAGATACTTTAAACTAAAAGAGATCAGGGACTCCTATTCCACATTAAAGAATGTCCACACATGCAAGTAATCCAGTCCACACGTGCAAGTAATCCAGCAGTGTTCTTCCAAAATAACTATATGTACATAGAAGTCCTTACTTTAAATGAGCCATACGAACATCTAAAAATAACTTACTCTGATTAAACATTACATGAAATGGCTTGAGAAATGACTTCATGTGTGAAAGAACAGAAAACAGACTATAGATACTTCTATTTTACCATTGTTGTTGAAGCTTTTCTCTCCTCTCCATCTTACTCTGCTTCTTTAAGTGAGAAAAATTAATTAATCAAATATGAACATATCAAGCTACAATTCAGACATACAGTTACTAAAAGAAAACAATTCAGAGCCTTATTAGAGAGATAACTCCAACTCAGTCCAACATTTTTGTTACGAAAATGATGTCTAACACTTCCTATCAGAACAAACAGGAAGGAAACCAGAAGGATACAGAGCAGTTCTGCACTGAGGGACAGGAAAAACTGCTGTGGACCCTGTTAAATAGCAGTGAGAAGAAAAAATTGGCATGGTAAGTTAAAAAAAAAAATAATTATCAATAGTAGTCTTCTTGAGGTTTCTTCTGTTCTTTGCACATACAAACAAGATTACCAATACTAGGACAGCACCTGAAGTGGCTAACCTTCCATATCATTTTATATTAACCAAGAACATCACTTTTCTAAAATTACGAGAGAACACCAACTGCTGAGATCAAGAATGTATCCTTCAGAACTTTATGTTTAAACTGCAGGTTTAGACATACTGTTGAATGTAGACAGATAACCTTACTTTTCAAATTTCACCAGTTCTTACCAGAATAATTTTTCAAAATTCTTTACCAACATGGAATTAGGTCCTGGGTATGGGGTTTTTCTTAAGTATTTGGGGATGTTAACAGGATTTCAAAGACAAAAAAAAATTCATACGAGGGTTAGAGAAAGACTTGGGAAAATCAGATTTATTTGCTTAACAGATACCTCAGAACAGACAAACTATCAGAAACCCTGGGAAATTATAAACTGCAAATGATTCTCCCGTCCGATATTCAGCCACATTCAAGCTCCAGCTAGGAAGATCACTTTCTTCTTGAAACAACACTGAGTTCAAATCTGTTCTCATCTAGGTGATGAACTCAGGCCAATGTAGTTTCATGTAGAAGTTGGTAACAGTAGCAAAGCAACTAGACAATTCTCTTGATTCTCTGAGAGTCCCACACAGGACATGAATCTCTCCATCAGCTCATGTAGATAGAGAGTTCCATATCCAACATCATCATCAGACCTACATTTTACAAACATTACCTCCATTTAAGTTGTATTTCTATCTGGTATTCCTGTAGTGATTATCTTTCTTGCTGTACTTTAAAATGCTTAATTCAATTAGACAGATGAAGACATCAGGGGTTGTATAAATGCATGCTGCAAAAGAAGTGTACTAGAGGGCCTCTACATCTTTGGATATAGTTTTGGCAGATGTCCTGATTGCAAACACAGTCTCTTTAATGTTTAAATTATGTTCCCTTAATGGTGTTTGCCTTCAGTACCTTGGCTGTAATTTACATGCTGTAAAGCTACAAATCCAGTTTGTTGCTGCTGCTGTAGGTATTATTGCTCTATTAATACCTATTAAGTCTCTGAAATATACTAAAATTGTCAACACATTTCTCATGGAAAGTTTCAGGCTAATGCATATTAAATAAAAAACCTAAAAGTCAGGAAGCAAATGACACTGTCCAAAATCAAAAAGGAAAAACAAAAAGCTAAATGTGTTTAAAACGCATTATTATATTTGCACCTGAGGCTAACAACCTAATACGAATTTGTAGAAAAACATCACTTAAAGACACTGCTATCAGTATTAGGAAGTAAAATAAAATGCAAAGCAATTAGAGTGTTAGCATTTGTATACCTAACATTTCTAGAAGGCATAAATAAAACTCCTTGGCTTATTGAGGGCTAAGAAAACTTAGTTATGTCCTTAAATTCTGTGAATAAAACCTCTGATGTTTTAGTGACTGACTGTCAGTAGGTTTTTGAGTCCATCTGATGGAACTTTGGAACATCTGCAGCTTTCCCACTAACAGAGAACAAAATAAGCATCTTCTCAATCAGCAACATATCTACTATAGGTGAGAAGTGAACAAATAAACTACATCCCAAACATTTAGAAAGAAGATTTGCACAGAAAAATTTTTACTACACAGATCTGAAATTAATGATGCTATAAAAAGCTTGAGGGGACAAAATACAACCAAATGAGGAGGGAAAGGAAGTTGTTTAGCAGTTGTGAATTTCCAGGATAAAGATTGAAACTACACAGTGATCAGATTTTACTTGCATGTTTCATGTATCAAAAAAAGTATATGGTTTCACTGAATAATAAGAATGAAAGAATAACTGATCTGAATTTTCTAACTTGTTATCCCACCTATACGTAGAAACTTATCAAATAACACACAATTCATCAAGAAAAAGTCAGGAAATGCTGTGTACCAGTGGATGACACTTCCCAGGCAGCTCAGCTGGTAAAGAAGCCTGCACTCTATGTGCCTTCCAGTGCACACTGCAGATAGCACATTACTACAGGATCTACATCAGAATGTTTCCACATCCCATCTCTGAGATTTGCAAAAATGAAAGATTAGTAGTACATTAAAAAATACCAATGAAGTCATTAAAATGTTGCCTTCAGTACAGAGATACAGCTTATTTTGCTGAACTTCCCCTGTTTAATACATAAAGTTGAGTAGGAAAAAAAGCATTCCTACTCAATGACCATTGTGGTCATTGTTTTAGCAAGTTATGGCAAATCTTTCTCTCCTAGTCCTCTGAAATTCTACCAATTCCATGTCCCTTTATTTGCTGACTATTTTAAGTTTTGTAAAAACACATTATCAGCAATGAAAGACCAAATTGTGCCAGAATTCTTGATTTTATCTTTTGTAGATATTTTTTTTTACCACAATCCTTTGCAGAAAGTTTCTTAGGGTATAACAATACAAGGGAAAAAAAAAAGACAGATTTAATTACTATTGCAAAACAGTCCTACTTAAACAGCACTTTTCATGATTGATATAAATTTTATTTATTTCTCTCAACAATGCATTGTACCATTTACCCTTTACTACTGAAGAACTATAAAAGAAAGTAATTCTGTGTCTAATCAGTACCATCTAAGAAAAAGTATTGCACAGGAGCAGTTAGAATTTTCAGACTCAAAAAACTGTCATAATGTCAGCCTGAAGGTTTGATTCATATCCCTTCATGACTATGAACAAAGGAAACTTTTTAATTGTAACTGGAAATTCTGACATCCATAGCAGTGATTAAAAATGGAGTTTTTCAGACCAGTCCTAAACTTCTGGGTTTTGGAGATCAGTTATAAGCTTATAAAGGAAATTTAAAGAACCACAGAATATTTGAAGTTGGAAGGGACCTCTGGAAGTCACCTGGTTCAACTGCACTGCTCGAGTAGGACTACCTAGAGCTGGTTTCCCAGGACCACATCCAAATGGCTTCTGAAGAGTGCCAAGGATGGACACTCCACAACCTCTCAGAACACCCTCTTGCCAATGGTCTATCCCCCTCAAAGTAAAATAAGTGATTCCTTGATGTTCAGAGGGAACCTCCTGGTTTCAGTTTGCACCAATTGCTTCTTGTCCTGTCACTGGACACCACTGCAAAAAGCCTGTCTCCATCTTCTTTAAACTCTCCCTTCAGGTATTTATAAATATTTATGAGATCCTCCACTCAGCTTTCTCTTCTCCAGGCTGAACAGCTGCATGTCTCTCAGCCTTTCATCATGTGTGAGATGCTCCTGTCCTTTCATCATCTTTGTTGGCTCTCTCCATAATGTCCATGTGTCTCTTGTACTGAGGAGCCCAGAACTGGACATAGTACTCCTGGTGTGGCCTCATCAGTGCTGAGCAGATGGGAAGTATCACCTTCCTCCATCTGCTGGCAAAACTCCTCACAATGTAGCCCAGGATATCATTTGCCTTCTTTGTGTAAAGGGCACATTGCTGGCTCATGTTCAGCTTGGTGTCCACTAGAACCCTGAGGTCCTTTTCTGCAAAGCTGCATCTGTACACGCTCCTCCACCATTCTAGGTTTTATGCTTTTTTTTTTTTTTCTTTCCAGTTTGACAGTGTCGGTACTAGGACATCTGTGCAATCAGCTGCATCAACAACCACTAACAGTGGTGGCAAAATGCAGCTTTATATCACAACACTTCTGCTTCTTGATTTTTTTAAATGAATGATTAACTGTGGTGTGAGTAACAGAACTGGAAAGTGAGTCAAGCTCATAGAAACTAAATTTTATCTCCTCTTTAAGAACACATAGAAAAGTTTTTTGCAAACAAGTAAATAATTATAAGAATATTCTCAGACATAAGAACTCAATTTTGAGAGAAGAAAGATGATGTAATTGCTAAAATACAAGTCAAAGAATCAAGAGACTTTGATCCTGCAGCTGGGAATGAAATAGGTCCACAACAAATTCTCAAGAACTTGTTGTTCTTATCCCTGATATGAGAAGTTCATTTCACAAGAACTACCACCAGAGTTCTGGTCAATGGGCAAAAGAACTAAGCTGTTGCTAGCTCCTCTTTCTCACTGCATAGCTTTTGCATTTGTAAGAGGAGGACCTTAATTTTTATCTTGTTTGGGTGCTAAGAGATTTAGTTCATTAATGTTTACAAAGCGCTTCAGAGACTTAGATGGAAACTTGTACAGGACTGCAAATTACTATTAAGTTCTCCCATACATTACAAAAATACATTGTCTTTTGTCATGTAAATAGAACCCTCAACTACAATAATGAGATTTAAAAACATTTCCTATGATTCCTAGTCTTCTTCCCTCCTCTTCCATTTAGCTCATCCCAGTGACACACAGTAATAATCTCTCCCCCCTCTACAACTGAATTAACAAAAAATTGCAAAAAACTTCTTCAAATATGAAAGAATAATAAACCACCCAACAAATCTGAAGGCTCTTTATAAACATACAAGTAAGTCAAAGCTACAGGATGTTAGTTCCTACCTTTAAGGACATTTAAGCCTTAATATTTCACTTATAATAAAGCAAACATGTACAATAATTATTGTCAAGCAATTAACACATTTTAGTGAAGAGGAAATATATAATTTGATTTAGGAAAAATGAAAAAAAAGTAGTATGTGGTACAGTGATGATTACAGAAATTCAGACCAAAATTCACTGTGGTTCCTTTTAGAGATTATGGTGAAACGTGTTTGAGAATACCCTTCAGCAATTTTTTTTTAATTTATTTTTTAAAGTTTATTTGACTGCAATGCATTGGGCTTGTCTTTTTGAAGCAGTAAACTGAACATTTGCAATGTGTAGTCTTGATAATTAAGAATGAGACCAGAGAGGGGAAACAAGCACAATCAAAAATGATGGGTAACCCCACTTCATTAAACAAAAAATGCAGCTTGTTGCCAAGGATGTTTGGCTGAAGAACTAAGAGTATCTTCTAGATCTTTGAGATGTACCTAAGAACAGTGCAGCTACAGAGAAATACACAAAATCAAAGAACAAAGGTTGGAAAATAGCCTGAGTTCCTCCCCCTAAATATGCTATCTTCTCTTCATAAGCTGACAAAAACAAGCCAGGAATACATGAAGTAACTGAAACAGAAGGTGATAAAAGCTTACCTTAAGAATTTATTTTAAATTAGAATTAAAGCTTGGATACCAAAATGGCAGGCCATAGCTTTGGTTTATGTGGAGATTATAATTTTCCACTACAAATAACTCTAGGAAAACTCCTATTGATTGGAAGCTATGCATACTTCCCAGGTATCCTGCAAAAGGCCACAGTCAACTTCCAAAATGCTTTTATAGTGGCAGCTTCAACAAAGTAAGTCTCCTCTCAGTGCTCACCAGGACAGTCTCAGTGTGCTGGCTGTCTGCTCACAGCTCTAGCTCTATATTGCAGCCATATTACATGTTTTTCTATGTTACACTGGCGATAAAAAGCTGCAAGCATTCCTCCCTCATAGGAATTCTTCAATCCCCAGATACTAGAGCAATGTATCCTGATCTTCTATGTGTGACCTCAGTGCTAGATGCAACAATGCAAAGGTCACAGTGTTCAGAAAATGCATGAAGAAGACTAGTGGAGCCCCATCTTGGAAAGAATAAGGGTGAACTTCTTATAATAAGTATTTAGTGAATATGGGAGGTCTCATGTCTCAACAAAGGAAATTGTAGAGTAGTAGCTTGATCAGATAGTCAAAATACTCCACAATGTATAATGATTACAGGAGAACAGTGCTCAATCACTATTGTTGTGCTTTGCATTTACTGGAGCTTTTCAGTAGTTGTCCCACAATTCTGCTCTGTCAAGTAGACTGAGTTTCACTTAGAAAAATCTGAATACAAAGTGAGTTTCTTATTGGTAAAAAAGGTTTGTACCACTGATTTCCACTAGCACATCTTTCCTTTCCACAGTGTTTTTCGTTGTCCATTAATCCTTTATGTAGGAGCATCTATTTCCATCCACTATATAATTAATTTTCAATTAAAAAAAAATAAATCACCATTGGTGCATTATCATTTAATAATAAACTCTCAGGAAAAACTCCTTCTGAAAGTCAACAAGCGGGTCTTTCAAGGCAAAGCTCTAATTGAGTGCCAGGCTTCCTTATACAGAGAAGGTATTCAAACTGTATGTAAAGGAGCATGGGAAATGTCTGCCTCAAAGGGAAGATGACAAATAGGTCAACAATAATTTAAGCCTCACTGAAGACATCTTTAAAAATAGCTGTCTGCAGTTACAGAGTGCTACATCTCCCTCATTTATTTAATGCCTACTCTCTGCAATATAACCCTAATTGCAGAAATGATCCATTCAGCACAACATAATTAAGACTAACAGATTGCATTGTAGAGCTTTACAATAGTCTCTGGGGTTTACTGTGCTGCTGCTGGCTCCTACAGGTCTTCAGAAGAGGACCATTCATACCAACACTGCTAACAGGTGCTAACAGGTGAAAAATTGGTCAGTCGTGCTTCTGCTTGGCACATTACTGTCTCCAGTACTGTACTGTCTTCATTGGATATATTTGGACTACAAATTAATCGCAACAGATAGTAGATACAAAACCCTTCAGGCATATGCTGTGTCACCGGCTGTGGGCCAGAGCATTAGATCCACTACATCAAACTGACATGTTCTGCCAACATTCATCATCTTGTATAATTCCATTGTATCATGACCTAAGAAAAGGTGAAGAATTAATCATCACTAAAGAAATGCAAACTTTCAATTCCAGATACTGCTAATTAAAACAAATTTTTAACCCCCCTTCTAAGTTACGTTAATAAATGTTTTTTCAATTACTGTATTTGTTTCAATTATTTTACATAAGTATTTGTAGAACATATACATATTACACTGCAGCAGAAACTCAGAAAGGTAGTCCATGGACAACTCCATTCCTATGATGCCTGAGGACAAGGTAGAAGAGATGAGAAAGCTGTAAGTAAACTCACAGAGCAAACTATTTGCCCTACCATTCTTCAATAGTATATCCTTGTATTCAACATGACCTTTTCAGTAGCTAGTATCAGTAACAGTCGAACTATTCCTCATGAAGCCCTGCTATCAAGGATCCAGGATACCCACAGATTGCTGGAACACCACAGTTTATGGGCATGTTGTGCTCAGTTCACAAAGCCAGTCAGCGTAGGCAGCACCAGATGCACAGGCTGCAGTGCATCTTAAGTATTCAGACCACAGCTATGGCAAACACACTCATTTTCTGTCTTGCGCAGTGGATTTCCTGTTTTCACCTTTTACTTTTTACCCCACTGTGGCACTGTCTGCTGCTCTGAAAGACAGCTAGCTATCTGACTGTTAGTTCATCCATGTGCACACTCAGCAACTGCAATTCACCATTTTGTCAAGCTCTGAAATATTATCTAACTGAATATTGCTGATCACATATCAGCCAGACCGAAGTGACCACACTTCATCAACAAGGCCTTCCTTCTTTTCAGACACACGGGAATATTGCCACCATGTTGATGATGTGTACCTGTTGAGTGTATTAAGAGCAGCGCACAGGCTACAGAAGCAACAGTCAGTGCTTTTTAAAAAGTTCTGAAAACTGTAATTATGTGATACAGCAGTCCCATTGCTAACAACAGACCATAAGTTTCATACTGAATTTTTCGAGGCTTGTCAAGAGCCATGCTCTGCCTGAATACCTCTTTGCTTTACTTGGTGTAGCTGTGTTTGCAATTCCTCTGACCAGCTGTGTAACTCTAATTTGTTTTACTTTTGTTTTATATAGATAGTAGTAAAAAGTCGTTACTCTATGTCAAATGAGATACTTACGACTAACATAATGATGTAGTATGAAGAGATATAGGCATGGTCCAATAGCAGAGGATTTAAGAAGTGGAGACACAGGACGGAGTATAGAGGGATACAGGTATTGGATGATAAAAGATGAGGCACAGACTTGGCACAGGTGACTACAAACAACTCAACCGTGATCAGTAACAAAATGTAGACCTGGACAAAACTAGGTTTAAAGGTAGCTAAGAGAGTAAAGAAGCTGTATCCAGTACAAGTAAATTGCATCATATATTATAAATCCAGATGTATTATGGAGCTGCAGACCTGCAAAGCTGTAAATGTTAGCAAATGTGTAAAAATGATCCCAAATGGTGGATCCTACAGTGAGGAAGAAGGAACCATCAACACGAACATGCTATTCCTCCTGGCACAGGAATCTAGATGCTGACAACTCACAGAAACACCCCCACCAGAACAAAACCACTGACCTTCGGACACAGAGGAGCAGTGAAAGGGTGAGCAAACTCCCCCAAAATGGGGAGAAGCTAAGTGTTTGTAAAGCAATTTTAACTGCATTATTATTCTTTTTTTCTGAAACAGAGCTAGACTAATAATGATTCTTGACTTAGACTGCTAAGATTTCAACTATACAAATTTATAAAATCATGGAAATATATACACACACACATGTATATTTTTAAAATGTGTACTTCCTCTTTGTAAACAAGATTTTGAATGTAGCAGACTAGTGATTCCATTGTTGAGGCTAACTCCAACACTACCCATATTTGCCTACATTGCACTAACGGAGATGAAGGCAGACAAAAGACATTACTGAAGCTACGATAAGAGTAAATTTTGAGCAAAACTGAGTAAATCCAGCTACAGCTTGAGTCAGGAAACATAGAATCATAGAATGGTTTGGATTGGAAGGGACATTTAAAGGTCATCTAGTCCAAACCCTCTTGCATTGAGCAACTTGATCAGGTTGCTCAGAGCCCTGTCCAACCGGACCTTGAATGTTTCCAGGGATGCGGCATCTAACATCTCTCTGGGCAACCTGTGCCAGTGTTTCACCACCCTCACTATAAAAAATGTCTTCCTTATATCTAGTCTAAATCCACCCTTTTTAAGTTTAAAACCATTACCCCCTGTCACAACAGGCCCTGCTAAAAAGTCTGTCCAATCTTTCTTACAGGCCCCTGTTAAGTACCGGAAGGCAGCAATTAGGTCTCCCCGGAGCCTTCTCTTCTCCAGGCTGAACAACCCCAACTCTCTCAGTCTTTCTGCACGAGAGAAGTGTTCCAGCCCTCTGGTCATTTTTGTGGCCCTCCTCTGGACCCACTCCAACAGGTTCATGTTTTGGTGCTGGGGACTTCAGAGCTGGACAGAGTACTCCACGTGAGGTCTCACCAGAGTGGAGTTGGAGGGGTAGAATCAATACCCTTGACCTACTGACCACACTTCTTCAGTACAGACCCCTAAGAGACATCACTTCTCACTTTATCTCTGGATATTGAGTCACTGACCACTACCCTTTGGATGCAACCATCCAACTAATTAGTTATCCACCAAACAGTCCATCCACTTCTCCAATATCAAGAGAAGGACGTTGTGGGGGACTGATGTAGTCACTCCATCATAGAAGGCCACTAGGTTGGTCAGGCAGGACTTGCCCTTGGGCATGTCCTGATTGGTGGAAATTACAAACATAGGTCTAAATATTGACAGTGGACAAGTAGTTCAGTTATGGAAGCAAAACTTTAACAGATGTTAAGTTTTTAATTTGGTAGGAAATGTGAGGAATTGAATGTCAAGTATTTTAAAATCTCTAGTTTTCTCTTTATTATTCTCATTATCTCCTTTGAGAATAGTTGAACAGAAAGCATTCATATAATTTAGATTCCTGCAAGTCAAGAGGCAAAATTGATTGGAAGACCTTTCTTTCCAGTTGCTGTTATCTAGTCAAATTGAATGATGAAACTCTCAGCTGAGAAGCTTTTCAATTCAAATGTACGGTGAATTCATACAGTCAAACCCAAACATTCTCGAGTGGTTTCCTCTTTTCACATCTCCAGAAATACAGTCATTCAGAATTGCCAGTTCTTCCTAAAAGCAGGACAGAATTCATACATGCTAAAAGAGTGTATATTATTCAGTTTGGGGAAATAAATGCTAGAAGATTGTTTTCTTTCAGCAAAGAATGTTGTTGGTCTTTCTTCTCTAATTAATATAATTCCTTAAGTTCATGAATTAGTTGTCAAATTTCTTGATAGGAAATATCAATAATCAGGCAGTAAGTACAAGTTACAATGACTGTGAGAAATATTCTTTAAATACATTATTCTGTGACTGTAACAGGAATTCCCTTATGGAATAAAACTAATTCTTTGATCCAATGTCAACATCTGATTATTCATGGACACGGCAGGAAACCGGGAAATGATTCAGATAGAGCAAAACACATAAATCAGGCTACAGAGTACACGCAGAGTGCATTCTCCTGAGCAAGTACTTGTAATCAGATCCCTGTACAAAGTAGGTGCACGTATGAATAATAGAAGGCAGAATACTACATAATCTCTGGTACTTCATTGCAGCAGAGCAAATTGAAGTAAAGGTCTACATAAGTTACGGTGTAGATTAATTCACTAATAATCAAAAGTTAGCTGTAGGTCACTACAGTATTTCAACATCATTAGCACCACCCTTTCTTTTTCAATTAGGTAAATAATAAGTACAGCTATGCCCATTTCTCTGATTTTTGCACAGGTTACATTAAAGATTAAAAGCATACAAGAAAAAAGAGATACGTACCTTGAAGGATACCAGCTACACACTGGACCGGAACCCAAGAGATGTATGTCCCATTCTTAAGTTTGCTGATGATTGGGCAACTTGGTTTTGGCTTCTGTGTTTCCCTAAATATGCTTTATCTATATTGTCCATACAGAATTTAGCCATACAGAAATTATTCATGGCAAAACCATCTCTGGATACTTTTCATACAATGGGAAATACAACAGATGCTGATCCAAGCGGAGGGCATCTGTGTACTAATGACATACATTACTTAACAGCTTAGATAATGAATCTTCCACAGCAGTTAATTGCCCTACATGTAAAATGCATCAGTTCTTTCCTATAACAGTCAGCATGTCTGTTCAGTTGCAGCCAGGGAAGGAAAAAAAAAAAAAAAATCCCAGTGAATACTAGGAAAGAAGAAAAGACCACTGATTTCTTGCTTTGATTTGCCTTGGTGGTTCCCATTGTACATGCTACCAATCCACCTCTTATCTTGTAGTTACTGGCAAAGTCTGCTCTCCTCTGCTGACCACCAGATAGTATTCCACTTTTCACAGTCAGAAAAATGAGCACAAAATTTGTTTCAAAGTTAACAGCACTAAAAATACATTAAGAGAAACACAATAAGAGTGAGAAATTATACTCTATTTCTCAACAAAGATAATGCTACCAAGTATGAATGAACATTACCCTATAACACATATCCAGACAAAAAATAAACCATCATACTTCAAAACACACTTGAAATAAGGTTCAAATTATTTCTAAGGCATTCAACGCACTCTGACAATGCAAACTTACAAGACATTTCTGAAAAAAAAGATATCAAAATAGCTGACTAAGTGTAGAGTGGGTTTACACTGTTTTAATAGAAAATGATGAGAATTCATATGTAGTTTGAGTAGAACAAACATATCAAGGCTGAATTTAAATTAAGTCTTTTAGGATAAAATATCTGTGTAATCAGCTCCATTGGCAGACATATATAGCATGGATTTACTTTAGAATCCGCCAGATTTAACGATACTGTGTTCCCTTTCTCCATTCTAGCGAAGCAAAACTAACATTCTGAACTAGAATAGGAATTGATTTGTTTATTGGTAACACTGCAGGAAATGCATTATCTATGGTGATTCATGACAGAAAATGTTGCTACCTCAAGAATCATATCTTGACCCTTAACAATCTTTGTTGTCACTACTGTAACATTGTATAGATGCAAATACAGCACCTGATGACTTTCTACACTACGTATATATGAAAAGAGGATAGAGGTTTTTGTTTATTATTTACACTGCATATTGGGCCCTTTTTCACTGCTTCACAATTCAGAATGTTGAAGTCACACATTATAGGTGAAATATTATGCTTGAATTGTTAGGAAATGAATGCCAGTTAAGATATTTATCGTTTCAAACAAACCACTGGAAAAAAAACCAACCAACTAAGAAACCTTTGCCAATCTATGAAGACTACACAACATACCTCTGTATCAAATTACTTATGGGTAATCATGTGATGACCATAATACTAATTTTCAACAGAGATAGTAGAGCTACGTCACCAAATGCATTCTGGTTATTTGAAACAGTTGTGATTGCCACAGTATCAGCTGCAGAGAAAAACCTTTGTTCTTGGTAAGTATTCCTTACTAAACCATAGATAAAAAAGTAGCTTCTCTGCTACTGCAGTGAGACATTTTAGCTACATTTAATACAGAATGAAGAAATATTGACATTTAAAAAATGCTTTTAAGTAATGCAGTTCTGATTAGCAGCAAGGCATATATTTAATTTTCTTAGTCTGTTAAATTGCAAACGAGTGTGTATATAATATTTATATAAATGTACATGACATACTACATATACACAGATCTATACAATGTGTGCCTAAAGATATACATATAAAATACAGACATTTTGCAACAGCAGTAAACCCAGCTGTTTTTAAAATAACAGTTATTTCACAGAAGCTATGATGCTTGCAAATAATTACTATTAACATGTCACACCAGCATTAGAATTTGCTGCTATCCAAATGCAAGTAGAGAAATTCCTTCTAAATATTAAAATCATGCTGATGGTGTTTAATCTGTTTCTAATTCTGTTATAGTGAAGCTACATATATATCTTTTCTATCTGGTCATATTAAAAAGCTTTTTTTCTTCCCGTAGAAGAAACACATGGATATAAATAAGGTTACAGGCTTTGAACTAGTAGACCAGAAAACCTGAATATGCAACAATTCTGTAAAAAAAAAATTATAAAAATAGAAGATATGTACTGTTGGGAATTATGTTTTCCTCCTAACGTATAAACCTGGAAGCATCTTTCCCAATGTTCTTTGTAAAGTGCTTATGCTGTAAACAAAGCTAAGTTAACAGTATCATCCCAAAATATCACGTGAGGTCTCTTGAAGCTGTCCCACATTGATATTCCATTTGGATGCTATTTAACAAGCAAAGCCTGCCCCTTTGGTAATCAGCCCCAGATGAAGTACATGCAGGTTGACTTCATTAGATACAATTCTGAACCCTTTGTTCAGTATTACAAGTTCACCCTTTTAGCTGGAAAGTTCCTTGTTCCCCTTGGATAGTAGAGACACCTAGGGGGAAAAAATATTGGTAATTAGTATGTGTTGGAAGTAAGAATTCCCACTACTCACAGTCATGATTTATGGGATCAATCTTTGTGCTATCAGCAGAAAGCTCATGTACAAGCATGATGTAGAAGCCAAGGAATATCAGAAATTTATCAAAATACATGTTTTAGTTCACATGTTACAACAGAGTTTGATGCAGAAATCTCCAGAAGAAATTCTATCATTTATGCTACACACAGGGAATTAGTTCACCTAATGATCCTCTGACTCAAAATTTATGGACTAGTCTGCATTGCACACAAATAGAATGAAAGCAGCATGATACAAAGGTCTCCCACAGCTAATCAATGAGGCCTGAATGGAACACAGTGTATCTGTGGACCAGCTTTAACTTATGTTGATGATTCAACATTTCCAGAGACTTCAGTACTATTGAGAACTATTTGAAAGAAAGTCTTTAACATCACTTCTTTCTCCTTTTCTAACTCCTCTGTAGCCTGATACATAGAAAATTACCACAGAAGGTGATGGAGCTGCTTCTGTCAGCTTTATATAGGTGAAAATTGACTCATAATCAAGTTGTAAGATATTGTTATAATTATTCTGTGAAAATATGATGTAAGACTTCTCATAATCAGTGCTGTGAGGAGGTAACAGGTGTTTCTTTTTTGTCTCAAAACTCCACCAGTCCCCATGCCAAAAGTAAGACCTCATCTGAAATTTTCCCTGACTATGTGTATACAATATGTATAACCCAGATACTCCAAGTCCTTTCAAACATTCCTCTATTGATATAGTCCCTCAGGAAGCAAAGTGTTCTTTTGATGACTGAAGTACTGTCAGATATGGAAGCATTCCAGTAATAAGGAAAGGAAAAAGAAGAAAAGTAATTTGTAGTTTTGCAGAAACACTTCAACGCATTCCAGTAATAAGGAAAGGAAAAAGAAGAAAAGTAATTTGTAGTTTTGCAGAAACACTTCAACGCATGTAGATAGAAATCCCTAAGCTGAAAGATTGTTATTAAAAGTTGCAAAATCAAACATACTTAAAAAAAACACAAAGAGACTGAAGGCTGACAGTAAACTTTCATTTATCCCCCTATGTGGATAACATAGTATTTACTGGGGCCCTGTACCTGCACAAAAAGTAGAATCATAAAATGGTTTGGGTTGGAAAGGACCTTTAAAGAACTAGTCCAACCTCCCTGCTGCAAGCAAGGACATCTTTCACAAGACCAAGTTGCTCAAAACCCCATCAAGTACCTGATCTTGAATACTTCCAGTGATGGGGCATCCACTTCACTAGGCAACCTGTTTGGTGTCTTACCATCCTCATCATAAAAAAATTCTTCCTTAAGTCCCATCTAAATCTACCCACTTAAAGTTTAAAACTGTTGCCCCTTGTGCTGTAACTACAGACCTTGGTAAAAAAAAAATTCTCTTTGAAGATATTAAATAATGTGGGTCCCAGCACAGACCCAAGAGGGACACCACTCTTTACTGATTTTCACATGGATATTAAGCCATTGACTGTAACTCTCTGGATGTGAACATTCACCCAACTTCTTACCCAACTACCAGCCAATCCTTAAACTCGTGTCTTCAATTTAGAGGTAAGAATGTTGTTGTGACTGTATCAAAGGCTTTACAGAAGTCCAGATAGACGACATGCCTGCTACTTCCTTTGTCCACTGATGCAGTCACTTGATCACCGAAGGACACTAGATTAGTCAGGCATAAAACCACTATCTGCATTGCACAGACTCTGCTATTTAGGTTAATAAATAGCTTATAGCAATTATGGGTGGCTATCCCTTTGTGAGGACCAGCACCAGATGATAATGACATACACACTTTCCTCACAATATAAAAAAGAATAGTGTGCACTCAAGTACTCCAGCTGGCAGATGATTCCCTTCTGTTTGAGCTTTTGAGAGTGGTTCTTGTTCTGTGCCTACCCTTTCCACCATCTGCCCTTACTGCAAACCATTCTCTTCATCCAGTCAGTCCCAGCTACAGGTGATTGTTCCTTCTCCCCATACCAGTTTCCTTTCCAGGATTCCTGCATTCTGTCTACTGCTGTTCTTGGCTCTGTATTAGATGTATGTATCTTCTGCTCACTTTCTAGCCTCTATCTCATCAGCTGCTACTTATCAGTTCTTTACCCAGGCATTACCTTAAGATGATGAGACAGACTTTCTGTTCTGATGTCTAGACTTGATCTGACAATATTTCAGTGCTCTATTGAGGCTACTGTTAAGCATATACCTACTGTGATTTTTCAAAATTATAACCTGATTACATTGGCACAAATTTCTAAGAGAAGAGTGAAAGTCCTATCTGTCACCAAAAAGATACTTTCTTGGCCAGGTTTGAATCTCTTGCTGTAACGCACAAGTTAATAAAGAAAACATCACTGTAATTTATTTTAATATGGGCAAGCAATGTAGGGCAAGGTTTCATATTTTCTATGCCTTCATCCAGTACTGTAAAGGGTAAAATCTTTCACCTCCTTCCATAGCACAGAATTCTAGAGCTATGGGACACCATGGAAACATGGAAAGCTCAGGAGATCAAGGTGTTTTACAGATACAAAATCCCAGCAAGACAGTTATTCCTTCTTTCTACATAATTTTCAGATGAGTAGTCTTAAGTAAAAGGTTTCAGAACAACTTTCAAAACTGGGGCTGATACTTTGATGAGGTCTAAGATTTATGGAGTATCATGTCAGAAACGTGAACTTTTCCTTATCAGTAAACAGGAGTTCTGCTAGCAAAAGGCAGTCATCGAGAACAAGGGACATAACAGTATTTAGAGGACCACTGTGACTGTTAGTACTATACTGACATCCTAGAATAGTTTCCATTGTATTTTACACTGCTATATGAAGAGCTACCTATGCAACAATGTGCAATTCCTCCCCTAGCCATAGTCACAAAGAATATCTTGACACAGCTAAAACCAATTTATCTTCATATGGTCCTGACTTCTGAACGCTGAGGCCAATTTTGTCTTTCATTTCTTAAAAAACTTTAAGATTGTCTTTCACTTAGCCTAATAGTTCCACAAACTCCTCTCAACAGTGTCTTGCTGTGACATGGGAAGGTATTACATTCTTCTCAGTTAAACTGCCCTAGCTGGACCAAACCATTACAGCCTCAAACAGACAAAATTCCTCTTTACTTCAACTCAAAATTGTGTCTGTTTAGTTCACAGCAGCGGTATAAGATACAGATCCACTAGAACAAGAATGATTCCAGACTACAGTGAGCTTTCTGAACCACCTTGAGTAGGAAGGTGCCTTCTTATTCGATATTATTTGGCAGACTTTATCTGTGCTCTCTGCAAGAACTCTGCCAAGCAGACATTTCAGACACACAGAAGTCAGTCTCAAAGTAAATCTTTTCCTCAAATTAATAGAAAGACCTGCTTCAGAACTGCAAGAGCAAACCAAACTTATGTCAGCCAAACAAGTCTGTGGTGACAGATGCTTCTACTCAAAGATAGGAAGAATGTCTGAGAGCTCAGGGTATGTGGTCTCTACAAGGGATCAGAGCCATCTGCCTAGTGTTGAAAACAGTCATTCTCACAGTTCAAATGCTGACAGAAAGCTTCATAAACACACACTTTTTCTACAGACAGGATGGACTCCAGGCATTTCCACTGTCAGGAGATCATTTAATTCTTTGTATTCAACACTGAATTGTATCAGTGACTCAGAACCTCTCAGTCAGCCAAAATCCAGGCCAGGTGCTCCTTCATTTTTTCCAACAAGAGGTGAAATGCACCTTTCCACGTATCTCATTGCTAAAGAAAACCTTCTTCAGGAAAGGTTCTGCGTCAATGACAGTCCTACCATATGATCAGATTATTTTGGTACATGCACCAGATGGATCCCTGGATCACTTCTCTGTTCTGCGCAGTGCAATGTCATGAATTGCAGCCATGTTCAACATCTAAGTTTTTTATACCTAGAAGTCCTGATACTAGACAAATCTAGTAGTCTTGATGCTGACTAACTGCTAGAGTAAAAAACAGTTTCTGCTACAGTTCCTATCATTCTGACTCACAGGAAAAAGAAAAAAAAAAAAAAAAAGCCTAAAAAGACTTACTAGCCAAATGGGAAAAGTGTTTTATTATGGTATTCTAATATCAGAAAAATGCATATCCTTTTTCTGTACCATTAGATTGCTGGCCATCATTGAAGTGACCAGAACATTCCTGCAATTCTTTAAAAATTCAGTTAGAAGTAAGTTTCTCACACCTGGCCACCTGATTTTGACAATAACAAGTGCTAATAACCTAGGATCCAAAGTATACACTTTCCCTAGTTTATAAGTCATTATTTCTCTAGAGCCCCATTTACCACAAACAGAACTTCTGGCACACGTATGTTCTGAGCACAGCCAACACTGGTGCGGCTATAAAAATTTGGTAATAATTATGTCTCCAGCAGGCATGAAAAGGTGCAGTGCGACTATCACCATGTGCAGTGGTGAACCCTATCCAGCAAGTGTCTTTTAATTCATCTCTTGATCAAATGTTTCATTGTCATTGGAACACTCTATTCATCAGTGTGACAGGGATTAGTCACTGCCTTACCCGAGGAGTTGTATAAAACTGAAGCTAGGATCAACTGTGATCCCATGCTTTCACCTTGCTTCTTTTTCTAACTTCTGTAGAATCTGTGGCCTGGGTAAGGTAGGCCAATACTGCCTCTTGGTGGAAGGACAGCTCACTCAAAAGATGTACTGAATGCCAATCAAAGACTCTTGCAACAACAGATGTTTTTAAAAAATAAATAAATAATATATATATATACACACACACTTCTGAGCTTCGGTAGACATTGCTACCTCCTTGGGCAGAAGTACAAATCAACAGAATACTGGTATGCTGGCCAAAACCATCTTCTTTTGTATGCGTGAGATGTAAGAAGTAAGAATCAACATGGACAACCATTTGGAATAAGAAAATGATTAGCAGAAATTGCCAGGCAACATGAGCAGGAAGTGGTGTCAGGATGGAATAAAAAGTAGTAGAATGTCTTCAATCACCTAGGTATCAGTACATCAAAAAATCCAATTTAGATTCCAGAAGCATTGGAGCTATGTACTTTCATCCACTGCCTAGCTTGGTATGTTCTAAAACATAAAAAAAAAAATCACGTTAACTAAGCTAAATACAAATTCGAATCTGTTAGTCATGTAACACAATTAAAGATGTGCATTAATGTTGAAGAATACCTAGATAATATGGTAAGAATGTGGAGACAGAAAAAGCTCCATTAATGCATTTGTATTTTTGAACGATGTACCCATGGACCATAGACCCAAAATAAATGAGGGCTACCTCAAAAAGGCAAAATTCAGAATTTGCTGTAATTCCTGAGCTATATTATTCTTCTGTGAATAATACCTTAAGCTATTCTGGGTAGTTAAAAATGTGTAGCTATCATTAGAGCCAAACTTGACAATATTCCACCTCATGAAATAGCTGTAACTACACGAATGAGTGCTTCTCTAATTGTAAAACTTCAGTAAGAATGGAAAAGATTACATCGAAGAAAGATATGAAAATTGTAAGTGACAACATATCAATATATGCTTTTGATTATGAAGACTGTTTCATTCTATTCTTACTTGCACTGCAACCAATTTCTTTTCCTACAGAACAAATGTTGAAACAATATTTCTCTCAAGCAGACCTCTCATCATACGAGCTTGTACAGATTTTGGCTAGGATAGACTTAAGTTTCTTCATAATAGTTTGTATGGTGCTACATTTTGGATTTGTGATGAAAAGTGTTGATAACATACAAGTATTTTCATTACTGGTAAGCAGTGCTTATAGAGTGTCAAGTCCTTTTCTGCTTCACACACCACTAGGGAGTAGGCTGGGGGTACACATGAAGTTGGGAGCAGACACAGCCAGGACAGCTGTTACAACAGGGATGTTCCATACCATACGATGTCATGCTCAGCACTAAAAGCTGGGCAAAAGAAGGAAGGGCAGGGGGTAGGGGTGTTCAGAGTTATGGCACTTGTCTGCTCAAGTGAGCTTTAGGCATGATGAAAGCCTCTTTTCCTGGAAATGGCTAAGCACCTGCCTGCTGATGAGAAGTAGTGAGTGAATTCATTATTTTGCTTTGTCTGCATGAGCAGCATTTGCTTTACATATTACACTGTCTTTACTTCAAGCCATGACCTTTCTCACTTTCACTCTTTCAATTCTCTCCTCCACCCTACTGCAGGGAAGGGAGTGAGAAGCTGTGTGGTGCTGAACGTTAAACCACAACAAAGCTACAGCACTCAGCTGAACACAACTCCTATCTCTGACCATTGCTGGTTTTGTTCATTTAAAAAAAAATATCTTTTTTCATATAGCTGAGCTTCTGCTTGGATTAAGTCTCTTAATGCAATTTATTAAAAATAGATTTCTGCATCAATTTGGGTATTACACGTCTACTTCAATACAGAAAAGCATGATGAAAGTTTGAAACCAGTATGCAGTGTCCTATTCATAAATAGGCTCACAAACAAGGAGCTTGCCTCTTGTGCAGTATATTAATCAGAATGAGAAGGAGAAAAAAAAAAAAAGAGAGTGGCATAGTGGATGTGAATAGAATAATTTTGAAACATTACAGGGGTTTTTTTAATGCATGTTTACCAAATTTCTGTATAAATAAGTAATACAATTGGAGTGCTGAATAATTTCAGGAGATTAGTGATAAATGGGCACAAGCTGATTATTCAAGATAAAGCTGAGGGTCATTATCCTCAGCTGGTCATTAATCCCCTTGAAATGACTGGTATTGAGATAGTAATTACTATTATAATGAAAACGGGGAGAAAAAAAAAGGTATATGACATTTCTTTTATGAAGCTGTCTCAGTTTCTAAAGAATTCATGTTTCGCTCATCACCCAATCAAGTTGCCTGAATAATTTTTAACCCTTTATACAGTTCATTTGTCCTACTACAATTTTCACGTCATTGCCTCACTTAAGGTTTGGTTTCTCATCATATATTCCTGGAAATCTGAGGGGCACAGCAAGGGGCAACAGCGATGGGAAGGAAAAACAATGCTCTAATCCCCCCAAACCAGAAAACAAATAAAAAATATTTTCAGAATGTTTTCTCTGTGAAGTGTGTTCCACCAAACTCCACAGGCAGGAGACTGCATTATTATGCTGTATGCTATCTAGCCATCTATTCTGCATTTAATAGTGGTTTTAGCACTAGCACATGCCCCATGCCATTGCATAGCAGCTGTGGAATTCTTTATGCAAAACCAGCATTCACCTCGTAGTCTTACAACATATGGAATATATACTGTCAACTTAGTCAGAAATCATGAGGAAATTTGGCCCTGAAATGAAAAAACATACTTAAAAATTTGCAACTTCACAAATAAAGTTTGTGGTGTTCTGATGTGCTGTCTTGGGACTTTGGAGCCTTTGGAGTTCTTTTTCTTCACATTTCTATTAGAAGAGCCACAAATGTATTATGGGCAGAAGGGAAGGCAATTTGTTTCCTCCTAGAAAAACTACCATTCTGTTTCTACTGTGAAAGACCCACACATCATTACAACTTCTCA
The DNA here is from genome assembly GCA_025331215.1 of Actenoides lindsayi. NCBI lineage: Eukaryota > Metazoa > Chordata > Aves > Coraciiformes > Alcedinidae > Actenoides > Actenoides lindsayi. The sequence goes on along the minus strand of WTSP01008113.1, from coordinate 16,195 downwards.
TCTTACAACCTGAAAATCTCAATCTGAACTGAAAGCTTTTAAAATAAGCTAAGAAAGTGAAAAAATGGGTGTATTGCCCTATATGTTGCTAAAGCAAACAAGACACAGATATTCATTCCTCCTAGTATGTTTTTCTAGAGCTTTTCTCTAAATACTTTTCTAAGAAGAGGGTCACAGGAAAGCTACAGGATGTACTGAGTTTCTTATGGAAAATTTGCAGTTGCTTCTGAAATGTTTCACTGTGTATAAAAGATAGGAAGTAGAGCGAGGCTTAAAACAGTTTTAGGCAAGAATGGCTGATAGGCTGTTGCTCTGAGGGCTGCAAACCAAACTCTGTGTGGTGGAATAAAACCAGATAGTGGTGGTCACTGACTTGCAGTGCAGCTTGGGATATTGATTGAGGATGTTCCTGGAGTGTGTAAATGATAACTTCCTCCTCCAAATGGTGGAGGAACCAACAAGGAAAGGGGCTACGCTGGACCTTGTTTTGACCAACAGGGAAGGGCTGGTGTCTGATGTAAAACTTGGGGACAATCTTGGCTGTAGTGATCATGAAGCAATTGAATTTGAATCCTCAGGGCAGCTAGGGGGACGTACTCCAAACTTACAACCCTGGACTTTAGGAGTGCAGACTTGGATTGTTTCAGGGATCTGCTGGCCAAAGTGCCATGGGACAAAGCCCTAGAGAGTAGGGGGGCCCAGGAAAGCTGGTTGACATTCAAGGATCACCTTCTCAGTGCCCAGGACCAAACTATACAGGCAAAGAGAAAGGCAGGAAAGAATGCTAGGAGACCTGCCACGATGAACAAGGAACTCCTGGACATGCTGTCACACAAAAAGAAGTTCTACAAGGAGTGGAAGGAAGGACGGCTAGAATGGGGGTCGTACAAGGCAGCTGCTTAAGCAGCAAGAGACCTGGTCAGGAGAGCTAAAGCTCAGTTAGAATTAAATCTAGCCAGGGAGATTAGAGGTAATGCAAAAAACTTCTATAGATATATAAATGGAAAGAAAAAGACTGGGAATGTGTGGGCCCCCTCAGAAAAGAAACTGGAGAACTGGTGGCAAGTGATGCTGAGAAGGCCGAGGTCCTCAGTGACTTCTTTTCCTCAGTCTTCATGGGCAAGGGCTCCAGCCACACCCCCAGAGTCACAAAAGTTGATGGCAGGCATTGGATGAAAGAACTGCCCATTGCAAATGAAGATCAGGTTCGTGACCATCTGAAGAACCTGAAAGTGCACAAGTCCATGGGACCCGACGGGATACATCCATGGGTGCTGAGAGAACTGGCGGATGAGGTTGCTAAACAGCTTGATATTTTATGTCACCCAATTATTCCAAAAGTCCTGACAGTCCAGTGAAGTCCCCACTGACTGGAAAAGGGCAAATATAACCCCCATATTCAAAAAGGGGAAGGTGGACGAACCTGGGAACTATAGGCCAGTCAGTGTCACTTCTGTGCCTGGTAAGATCATGGACTGGATTCTCCTGGAGGCACTACTGAGGCAGACGAATAACGACGAAGAGATTGCCTGTAACCAACATGGCTTCACCAAGGGCAAATCATACCTGACTAACCTGGTGGCCTTCTATGAGAAGGTCATAACATCAATAGATGGGGGAAGAGCAACCGACGTCATTTACCTGGACTTGATCAAAGCCTTCGACACCGTCCCGCATGACATTCTGGTCACCAAGATGGTGAAATATGGATTTTATGGATGGACAATTCAGTGGATAAAGAACTGGCTTGACGGCTGCTCCCAAAGAGTGGTTGTCAATGGATCGGTATTCGAGTGGAGACCAGTGACAAGTGGAGTCCCTCAACGATCAGTACTGGGACCAGTCTTCTTTAACAGCTTCGTCATCAACATGGACAGCGGCATTGAGTGCACCCTCAGCAAGTTTGCCAATGACACCAAACTCTGTGGGGTGGCTGACACACTGGAGGGAAGGGATGTCATCCAGAGGGACCTTGACAGACTGGAGAGATGGGCCCATGCCAACCTCATGAAGTTCAACAAGGCCAAATGCAAGGTCCTCCATCTGGGTTGGAGCAATCCCAAGCA
>WTSP01008112.1:43640-61968 GCA_025331215.1 Actenoides lindsayi | reverse complement strand
AGTTACAATTTTGCCAATATAAAAAAAAAAAAAAAAAAAAAAGGAAAAAAAAATAGAGCCACACTTCAGAAGAAAGAAAGAACAAAAGAAAAAGAAAGAAAACTCCTGAAAGCTGGCAGCCTCAGATTCTTATGTTTTCACAGACAGTAAGGTTTGCTTTTTGCAGACAGGAAAGCATTGTCATCAGGTAGTAGTTTCCAGAGCAATGTTATCCACTCCCTGACAGAGATCCCAAACACAGAAACAGAAATGTCTTTATCTACCCAGTTCTCTTGCCAGCCTTAGCTCCCAATGGGATCCCTGGCATGAGATGCCTACATGTCACTGTGTGCTTGGAAAATGGTCTGAGCCACAAAGCATTTATACTCCAATTAGACAAGCAGTAGGTAGCAGCATTCTTTATAGAGAGCTAAAGTTCCAAGAAATGACACAATTTAAGGACACACTGAAAACCAAAGCCAGATCTCCACAGTTCAGTAACTGCTTCACATTAACTGCCAGAATATCCTTTGTTGTCCTCAACCAAACTTCACCTTAGCTGGCAATAAAAGGACCTCCCATCAAATCCTAAGGCATGCTGCTAATTAGCATCCAGCACAAAACTGGTGTTGGATTCCCATGTGACTCATTCCCACTTCCTATTTCTTATAACAATCCCAGGAATAATTTTTACATTTCCATGTACATTATTGAAATATAGAAAGTCACAACTGACTCCAATCTCCCCTTAGTGTATTTTCTTTACCTGGATTTAGACACTACCTTTTTCAGATGAAGATAAGCTTTCTGTTATACATATCCTGGTTTTGTGGTGTATTTAGTATGAAGGGAAAAGAAACGTTAGAGCACAAAAGCCACTGGAGCACCACAGTCCATGTGACATCCTGCAGAGTCACAGATTTAGTCTGCTTTTCACTTTCAACCTGTCTTTCTACTGAAGAGTCCTTAATAAAACTAGAAAAGTCAGAAAACATTCCTTCTTCTCTACAAGATGACTGGAGAGCCATCACCAGGTACTGCTGGCATCAATATCCAAGGAGAAAGACAATCTCCTATATGTTCAGTAAGGCTCAGCATGTCTCATGCTACACATGGGTGATAGGAAATCCTGTTTCAGAAGGCTGAAAAAGAACACTGCATTATTCTGTTTCTGCAATGAGCTCTTTTCAGTGCTCTCTCTAGAAGCATGATGTGCTCTCATCTAGAAAAGGCACTGCTGATCTTCCAAGCAGGATGACCTCTTTCCATATGCCTTGGGCACACAATGGCACCAATACACACTCTGAATGGCAGCAAACAGTAGCTGTATTTACTGCCTGGACACTACTTGCTGAGAGCAAATTTGAGGGCATGAAGGGATGGATGGGTATGAAGGCCATTAAGTAAGAAAATTCTATAAATAAAAACCAGAAGCTTGGGAACTGGAAGGAATCAGATAGTGTGATCAGTTTCGGGCACTGGGAGGCCTTGAAACCATCTACCATGCTTATTTTTGTTTTAAAAGAGGAAATGATAAGGAAACTCAGAACTTCCTTTACTGGAGCTCTTTTAAGGGCAGAAAGCAAGGTGGCAGTAGCTGGTATTTAGTTTGGAGTGAATTGTCCTACCAGTCCCCTTTTGAAAAGGTTAGATGGGATTCACAGTACTTTGGAGGGCAAGAAAGACAGGAGGGAAAGGATAATCTTTGCCAATAGTTTCTGTTACATTTCCTCTCACCACTAAGCTTTCCACAACTTGAATTAATTCCATTTCTTTGGCATCCTGGTCAAACCCACTGTGTTTCAAGGAAAATTCAAACCCATGCCAAAATTATACATTTAAGTGGTTTTGGTACAAATTGGACTATATACAGTTGGCCCAATAGATTAACCAATAAAAAGAAACTTAAAACATTAAGCACTTATGAATTTTCAATTCACAGCGAATTAAACCCAGATGATTTTCATGTTTGGTTTTTTTTTTCTGAGTTTTTTCAGTAGAAATGGGTTAAAGAAGAATTTAGTTTATGAATTAAAAGCACAGCTTCAAACACACAGAACTGTGTCAGTATAGAGAGATTCCTTGAATTCATACTTTCTTTGTGAGGATACTCAGAACTTCCCCCTAAAGAAAACCACTGAACTGAGGAGATTGCTTCCTTAATATGGCTTTGCATAAAGTTCAAGTAATACCTTCTACTTACTCCTTGTGCTCTTTAACACAGTTCTGTATGTAAAAGAGCACATGTGAATCCGTAGCATATTTTCAACAACAGTTCAAAAGGCAACAATTCCTTGATTCTCACGGGTAGAGTCCAACTGTCTAGACCCTTGCCTAAGGAGTCAGCCCACCTCCACAGCTGATAAACTAACCTCTGCATTCACAGCACAAGAGCTGAGATGTCCTGAAGAAGGCCAGAGGAATCTTTCCCTCATCTGAAAGACAGCACAAACCTCAAGTGTCTCAAGACAAACATCCATGCTTTCTCCGATAACAGCAAGGTGACAAAGCAAGTGGCCACATGCCATATGAAATAAACCGAAAAGTTATGCCTTTCCCACCCAGCCGACCCCTCTTGAACACCTTGAAGGTACAAAAACTTTTTTGACTCCTGTCTGCTCCCTCATTCCCTTATTTGTTCTGCAAATTTATCTCTCAGACCTATAAACACTCTTAATATCACTCATATCTTGGTGTGCAGAGTTGACTGGTAAGGTCCTCGTTTTCTCACAAATTAAACATGACAACTGAGCACCAGGGCTTATATTGAATCAATTAATCAAGTGTCTAGTTACTTGAAGACACAAGGATGAGATTTTTGTTGCTCCTTATTCCACATTCCTTCACTCCTCTTGGTTTTGTGAGCATATGAGTCGTTTCTCTCTGAAGTCACACATTGCTTTTCTGTACCTCTGCAGTTCTGTGAAATCTTCTCCATGTTGAATTGGTCCTTTGCTTCTGTTGATCAAATCTAATTATCATTCTCTAAGCTTTTCATATCTTCACCTCTTGCAACAAAAGACCTGCAAAGCCTTGAAGACAAAACTTTTGAACTAGAAACAAATCCTTGTTTACTTCCCTATAGCAAATAATAATACCTTTCCATAGACTTCCACTCTGCAGAAACAGAGCAACACCACAAAGCTGGTCTGTAACTTCAGTCGTCATGTTACTCCTCTTTTCTTGACTTCTCACTGTCAAAGTGGCCAGAGGAGTCAATCAAAGCTCTGTGCAGGTGTACACAGTAGATGTCATCCACTTTGGATGGGCCAGGATTGTGCAACTCCCAAAGCCACAGGTAGAATCTTTTGATACATCCAGGGAAGAAGTAGCTGTGGCAGTATTGGACATTACTTCTCTTACTGTTGTCCATGCCAGTGTCCTGATAAGAGACACACTTTGTCACAGAGATGAATTAATGTGTGACTTTCCTACCACCTGTCCAACACAGCCCTGTAAGCAATGATCCCACAGGTGGTTTTACTACCTCTGCCTATTGTGGCCTCACTCAGCAGCAGGCACAAGAACACCACATTTTGGATGGATAAACTCAGTACATAAGGTAAAGGTCTTGCTGTCCTCAAGCTGCCTGTGATAGGAGACATAATAACTAATTTAGCATAAAGCTTGAAGAATAACAGATAATATCTCATGTGGCCTAAAGCTTGTTGGTAAAAAAGTCATCCTGCCAAAGCAGCTTGCTCCACCTCAATCCAGAAGAGTGAGTTTATACAAAAGAATAAGTGACCATGTCTTTTGGGATCACAGTATTTCTAACAATGTTCTTGGAGCCTTAAAGACAAGTTTAGGGTACAGCTGTACCATGGCCTTACTGCAAAAAAAATCTTTCTCATACTGGAGTTGAGGCCCATATATAATTTGTGCCTCCATCCATCAAATACCTGATACATTAACAAATGCACAAGAGCCCCAGAACCAGCTATTCAGGGCCCTAACCAGCTATATGGACATTTGCAAATGACATTAGCCATAGTCCAGGCATAGGATAAGCTGTTACACTGTTGGTGTAAATGATACCAGAAACACACACACACAAAAGCCCCAACTCTGTAGAGCAATGTATTGTGGATGGGAAAGTCATTATCCTCAGACTATAATCTGCCATGTTAAACAATTCTCCAGCCACCAGTGACTTCAAATCAGAATGGGCTGTCTGTCAAAAAGACATACAATTTGTTCAGTTTGCTCTGCCTTGTTCAATTACAAATTACAGAGCTGAACTGGAGGAAGTTTTACAGACTGTTTTTATGTAGTTATAAAGGCCCTTCCTGGTCTTAAAGCTCCATGAATGTTAGAAACATTCAGAAAGGTAATGAAATAAAAAAAGTATTCTGCATACCCCTTTGCTGAATGAAATCTAAATCTTAACAAATGTATGAGTGCACTAAAGAGTCCCAATTTTAAAGAATTCAGGCTCAGCAGGCCACAAAAGTGAAAGGAATTAGGTCCATAAGGAAAATTATGTTAAAGAAATTGCTGTATTTGCTGAAAAGACTAGTCAATTCTACATATATAAAACATGCTGCTCCTAGTAACAGAAAAGCAAACATCCTCCAGAGATTGCAACCGCAATTTGAGTGGGATTTTTAAAACCACTTAAGGTACTCTGAAACCCAGTTTCCACTGACTTCCAGGTGTGTTTGAAGCTATTCACACTTATGTCCTACCCTTCCTTCCCAGACTGCCATTTATCATGCCAGAACACAGTCCCCAGCACAAAATTGCAACTCATTTTGATAGCAGATTTCAAAAGAAGAGAGTTCAGAGAGTTTTTGCCTTCAAAATGACAATAAGACCACCTTCCTCAGCTAAATAACACCACTACCACCACCAATAAAAAGAACATTGTAATATCTGGCCGATTCTAGCATCTCGGTCTTGAGCCAGCAATATTTCACAGAAAATATTGCCCAACTTGCCAATAAAGTGATTTCCAACCTATCTTGTAGCTGGTCAGTGTCAGGGTATCACAGAAGTGTAAATTTTCAGTTCGTGACATCCACAAGAAATTTTGTATATCAAATAGCATAATAAAATTTTACTCAATGAAATTTTGTGCATAGATTGCATAAATTACATTTCAGCAATGCTTACAAAACCATTACTTACAGAACTCTATGTTATATGTATTATACTTTCTGTATATGTAGCTGAAAATTTACTCAACAAAAAAAGGTTCACAGTAAATTTTAATAAGCAAACAAACAGACAAAGGAAGCCAGAAAGATAGATATGCATTGAAAAGTAACTTCTCAAATGAAAACATCAACTCAAGGAAGCCTCTGGAGTAGATAAACCAATGTGTGAGCTAAAGCAACATCTTAAAATACAGAAGTTCTGGAAGCAAAATGCCTTTGAAAAAAAAAAGCATTACAACACTTTTTACATCAAACATAACTTTCAGGCAAATGTGCCTACCTTCTTTCCTTGCTTTATCTAGCAGAAAGTTGACAAAATCAATAACTAGAATCTGTAACCACCTAGCTGGATTGAAAAGATGAAGCGTGTTCCCTGATACTGTTCAATGTTAGAGCTAAAAATCAGTAAATGGAGGGATCTCTCTTGCCCTAACAGAAAATTTAATTTTACAGCATTTGAAAGTGAAATAATTTAGTATCTTAGAGCTTTTCTGCAAACAAAATATCTTACCAATTGCTTTCCAGCCAGCAGGTTTCTATTTTTCAATTAAAAGTATCTCACATACACTTTTTGAAGAAAAAGCTGCTTTCCACATAGGGGATACATGTAATAGTCATCATATTTCAGCATGTACATCAGGAAGCCAGCCTTCTTTACCTCCTTCTCATTAAGCTTGCACAGAAGAGGCTCAGATTCCAAAACTCATAATTATTTTAGTTTTGGTCAGGAGGAACATTTCTCTATCTGCTTCAGCCACCAGGATCTGTTGGGAACTGTAGTGAGTGCATATTAAATTCCTACTGTTCCTTATGTGCTATCCCCCTGCCAGACCCCTCAGGACCTCAAAATGTCCTGGGCAGCTGAGCTGAGCAGAGGCATCCTGGCTGGGAGCCTGGACCAAGAGGAGAGATGGAACACAAAGCAAGTGAACTATAGTCCTCTGATGTACAACCAAGGCCTCAGTGGTCTTGTATCACAACATCCCAATGGGAAAAATTTGGATTTAATTTCCCTGGCTACTAATGAAGAGGGGAAAATACCTCAACTTTCATGTTACAAAGTAAGATTACTTCAGGGAAAAAGTCACTTTTCTGTGTAATGTGCCTGCTTCAGTCTTTCTCCTAATTACCATTGTAAAATATTGGCTTCCTCATCCCCAGAAATTATTGTTACATGGCACAGGAGTGTGAGGTAGGGATCAAAGAGTACCTTTGGTAGACTTTAGTCAAACAACTGTAAGGATGCTGGCACAGAACTATCCCAAAGCCTATTTATGCTGTTAGATTTAGCAAAGATTTCACACAGCAAATTATGGCTGCTAACAGTAAATTGTTACTTGACATCAATTGTTGCTATCACAACAACAGGAGAAACAGATTGCATCTGTTACCAAATACAAGCATCACATTTGGTAGCCTGCAAAGAGTTGCCCAAGAACACCAGTATTCCTTTAGCATGCTTGCTTCACTCCAGCAGTTCATGGCACTTGGCAAAGTTGCTTCTTATAGCTTCTCTAAGGTCTATTTTTTGCTATATTTATGGATGACTTCTCAGATGAACAAGCTGAAGCACAGAGAATAGAAGAGTTGCATTTTTTTCCAAAGATGGTTACCAAGTGAAAGCAGATAAAGCAGGAAGGACTCATGCTGTGGTTCATCCAAATATCTCGAGTCAAGTTCAGTTGGGACAGTTAGCTTCAAAACAGGAAAGGCAAGATGAAACTGCTCCTGTTAGACTTTGCTGTAAGGCATTTGCTGTTCAAAGTTGCTGTTTTGGCAAATGAAGGCATCTCAAGAATAAATTTAAGAACATTAAAAAAAATTTTAAAAATTACAAATATTAGTATAGTCATTTATAGTAGCCTTGAGCCACAACCATATTCTAGCTTTGCTAAGATTAAGGAAGTGGTTAACAGTTAAAAATGCCAGCTCTGAAGGGAAGACCTGGGTCTCTCCTGGATCTCTGTTCTTGTTTTATGTATGCTGGGACTTGGTTCTTCATGAGCTGCTGCTCTGAGAGAGAACAGGGAATAACCTGTTTTGATTTTTAAATTTATATAAAACACAAGAAGTGAAATCTAGGGGACACAAGGCAAGCTGGACTAAGAGGCTGCATCTGTCAGCCCTTTGTAAAATCTTCTGCCTGAAGAAACATGTGAACACATTATGAACATGGGATGATCTGTAGTAGGAGAAATTATATATGTGCCTCTGAAATACTTTCATGCCTCTCCTTGAAGGCCAGGATTTATCCCACCAGTTCCTTTCTACATCTAACTCTGCGTCCATGTAGACTAGACTTCTATGAGACAAGTACTGCCATCAGTGGAAAGATAGGTCTGATAGGCCACTGAATTGCAAGGTAGGAGATCATTAAACTCTTCTGTATCCCTAGATAAAACTTTGTGTCCCTAGACCTGAAGTTATTTATATTGTAAGACTTTGGCACAGGAACACATAATGCAGAAAAAAGAATAATAATTCTAAGATTTTGAGGTCACTACAGCAAGACAAATAGTAATAATCTATTGTATAGGAACTACATGGACAACCCCCACTTTACATCAAGTAGTTTAACATGTACAAAAATATACAAACTCAAGCATCTATCATTCCTTTAAAAGTGTTTAAGAAACATAATTTCCTTCGTCCACATTGAGATGGAAACATAAATACGAAGCAGATTATTTATCATCTGATTTTCTCACTTGGTCTGGTTAGCAAAACAAAACTGATCATACTGCACATAGAACTAGGAAATATTGTAAGCAAGTAAATCATATTATAAAAGAACCTTGAATACATATAATTCAGTCAGGTTATTCACAACCTGTTCCAAAAATATTGTATTAGTTCCCCTTTAAAAGAGTCCCCATCCAATACATTCATTAGTGCAAAAATCCAAAAGATGATTATTTGGAATCTGACATTAAAATTTCCTGTAAAATAGTAATTTCAAAAGCTGTTGTCACGGTTCCATGGAACATAATAATAGCAATTATATAGCACAGCTATTTGTTCAGCATTAGATAACAAATAGTGGTTTAGAAAATGTGTGTCTGTTGAAAACAAAGTATTTTGAAACCAGCTTGTCACATATCTTACCAAAACCATAGTAAGCTGTAAAAGAGACTTTCTTGCTCTAGAACTGTATTACATTTTAAAACCCACTTTAATCTTGTTGACTTTGTGAAGCAGATTTATTAAAACATGTCTGCTTTCTTCCTATTGAAATACAAGTGGGTACCCAAGACAACCTAAGGCAAGAGAGTTTGAGCTCATCTGAGATACCCAACAGTGAATCCTTCATTGACTTCAACAGAAGTGGGACTTCTCCCTAATCTGAGTTTGCAGTTTAGACACTGAGTAGGACTACCTTAATTATGCCTCTTCAGGCTGCTAAGTCTCCCATTCTATGTCCACACACATCATCCCACCAGTTCAGATTTCAGTCTCACAGCTGGAAAGCAACTGTCTGTGCTGGTACTGTGCAATGCTGGAGTTTGCTGCAACATGCATAGTGAATGGGTATCCAAAGGAAGCTACTTGATAATCTAATGTTTCAAACATTGTAATCCACCTTTGTATTCTTTTCCTCCAGTTCTGTAAGATATCTGTTTTCATGCAATGTGTTAAAGGATACAAACACTTTAAAGACAATATTATCCATTATTGTGTAAAAAAATGATGAATTATTACTCTTTAACATGACCTTGAAGTGTGTTAATGTACTTAAAAAAACCAAACCAAAACACACAAACACAAACAACACAACATCAACCAACCAACCAAACAAAAAAAACACTAGAAAAAGGATGTCTGACTTCTGTAATTTGTCATAATACAATGTTCAGAAATGAAGGCTGCAAGACAGTATTTGTTCATAGCATGGGAGACTGTGGCCCAGAGGTGACAAGAGATTTTGGGGGAATGGAGATCAAAGCAGTTTCCATTTCAGAGCACAAGAGAATGAGGCATTGTGATTTATGACTAAAACATCAAAAATTACACCTCTTTAACAACAGAACCCAGTATGTAGCCTACTGAAATTGGTGAATACTCCATTAAAATCCATATCTCAGGTATGAGGAAAGTCAGACTTTTCACTGAATAAGTACAAAATATGTGATATACCCCTGCTAGCTTACTGGCTCACTCAGCTGCGATGTCCTCAAGGTGAAGGCTCTCTATTTTGATTGGAAAGGGGAAAATAGAGAGGTCTTTGCCTTCATAACAACAGAACATCCTGCTGCCACAGTTCTTTCCTCTCTGAATGTCAAATCTGCCCCATGAAAATTGAGAAAGCAAAAACTGGAGAGATCCTGACATCTTAAGTCTTCCTACATGATTTTAAATGCCCCACTTTTGGTCTAAGTTGTACCAACAGCAAGCTGGAGTGTTATCAGCCTAGGCTGGTACCGTTCTCAGCCTAGGTAGCCATGAATGTCTGGGTATTTGTTCCTTACTGATATCCTGTTATATTAGTATAATACGGGCCAGCTTCTCTAATATTTACCTTGTTATCATCTATGTACATCTCTTCATGTCTCTGTTTGCCTTCCTCCAGGTAAATTTGTACAGTATTTCCATGGTGTTTAGCCCTTCCCCTGTGGAAGCACACTGTGCTATAGAAGTGAGCATGCAGAGTGCACCAGGACCTCGACCTGTCCCAGAGGAGATTAACATTTTCACCATGGGTCCCTCATCCTCTCCCTGCAGTCCCAAGATAATAATTTCCTCATGATTTGTAAGTCTCAAACATGTTTAACCATGGAGATCTCACTCCACCACAATAATTCTTTTAATAGCACACCACTGGCATGCATATGTTAGATGGCACAAAGCCCTCTGGGCTAACAGTAAAGTATAACAAGAATGGAGAGAGATAAACCTGCTGTGTTTCAACTATACTATCTACAAGGAACGCTCCCTATCATGTACACTCCACACCCAGCTTTCCTCTCCAAAGGAACTTGTTGGTTCATTAAAAAAAAAAAAAAAAAAAAAAAAAAAAGGCCCAACAGTATGTTTACATTACATTTATATCAGTTACCAAGGGACTGGGACCCAGTAAAGTAATGGATAACGAAGGTATCTGATGGAGAGTTGTTACAAAAAATGCATGGCTATAAGGAGTATATAATCAGTTCATGCTTCATCATGACAATTTTTTTTCAAGTCTTTTGAGATTCTGGTCTTCAATCCAGGAATCACAAAACTTTTCTGCCACCTTCAGCAGGTCACCACTCTGATTCTGACATATTTTGGTGTAAACTGCAGAACCATGTATGGTGGAAAGAGGGAGAAGTATGGAGCTGTAATAGCTACAGACAGAAACCAAAGCAACTAGTTCTCAGCTATATACCGTTAAGAACATTGTGTTAAATTCAAGAATGCAAATTACTGCCAGTTCTGCACATTCATGTAGTAAAATGTGCCTGTATTAGTTGCATTCATTCAAAATACTGAATCATCTAATCACAAATTGAGAGAGGAAATATTAAAAAGAAAGCCCTAAGTTCAGACAGCCCTTGAGAACACTGGAATACATATTAGACACAGATGATCCAATTCAGGAAAACTTTTAAAAAATCTTTTCAGTTTGAAGATTAGCTGATGATCTGAAAAACTTTATTAAGACTCTAAAATGTACTCTGAATTAGCATTTAATTTCAGCTGAGGAGTTGTGTCTACAAATTGTTGGAATATGGCCATTTACTGGCAGAGAGATTGGCAAAAGAAAACTAGCTCTTGTGACACATCCAGTTTTGCTGTATCAGGGAAATCAGACAAGACAGCTGAGCATACGATTTTTGCTGACATTTAGAACTGATTTGTTGCGTGTTTGTTGTTCATCAACTGCTAACAGAGCTCCACATATCTCTAAGAGAAAATATTTGCTTTCTATAAAGAAGAATTTATGTTTATGCCAACTATCATTTTCTTCTTGGTGGTCTGATTCAACAGCTCCCATTAAGGATGCAGCTTATTTTGATAAGGCACAATTCTCAGCCAATCTCTATGTGTTACTGGTCAGGAAAACTCACAAGCATGTACCTAGGTGCTCCCTTTAAGTAATTCCTTTCTAAATCAGAACTTCCAGGCAAAAGGCAATAGGGAGGTGTTGAGCACACCTGCAAACCCAACTGGTTGGGCATGCACTCAGCAAAATCCCAAAGCACATGTTCAGATCCAAGCCTGTTCAGCAGTCGAACTGTATTCATTGAAAGACCTAAGCAGGCAGAAAAAGGGTGGACTTGACTGTATGTTAATGTTCATTAATATAACTAAGCTGGTGAACTTAGTAATAGTAGTAATAATCAGACATCTAAATCATCTGTTGTCAGTCCTGAGGGGGTAAAGCATTACTGACATTTTGCCTTTGTGTTTTTTGCCTGGTCCAGAAATACCACTAAGAATCCTGCTGTCAGGTCACTCAGTTATTTCAGTGGGAGACTTGGCCCTATGCATTTGTCCTATGCATGTCCTATGCATGTCCCATGGGACATTTTCACATCTCCTTCTGTCCCATTCTCCCTCAGCAATTTTACCCACCTCTTCTAAAATTCTGTGCTGCAAACACAGACACAGAACAGAGCAGGCCCATCTGCACAGAGGCAAAGGCGACACTTGGTGAAACATGGCTAGGCAACAGAGCAGGTATTCTGCTTCACCTTTTATTTGTAATGAAGTTTTGTGAGAGCCAGGTGCTTTTAAAAAAACCCAACCTGGTCTTACTTTTAGTTCTCAGTTCATAAGGAGAAATACTATACTTTTAAAAGGACTAAATACTTACTTGCCACTAAAAAAAAATTTCTTGGTCCCAGTCAACTATCATAAGACAAAAGTTTAGACACATGGGCAGCTGTGATTTTGCAGATACATTCAACACATATGTGAATGAAATTCTTGAAATGTTTGCAGGTTATGGATGCTTACAGCCTTTATTTTTTTATATATATTTTTATTAGTACTATCCCAGCACCCTTCATGTCTACTAGAAACTGTCAGATTTGGTGTTGCTGATGTTTTCGCTGATGTTTTGTCAAATTTCCATGCAAACAAATCTCATTTTGCTGATGTCTGTAAAGTTTTGCTTTAGACCAGAGACCTCTCGGAGCTCTGTCTTCAATAAAAAGGGGTAGAAGTAGAGCTACTAATTTAGTTTCTTTAAAATGCATGTATTTTCATGCACATTAAATCCATCTGTTTCTGAAATGTATGCCTTTCTTCAGTGTGTAATTTGATAAAACCCAAAAGAAAGCCTTAGAACTCCAAACTTGAAGCAGAAAGAGAGAAAGTGAACAAGACCAAGAGCATAACATGGCTGGGAACTTCACAAAAGGAAAAAAAAAAAAGGCTACTATATTTTTAGAATGCAAAAACACTAACAAACCACTCAGAGGATCTTGACACAAACCCTCCATGCCTTTTTAAACTTCTAGGGAAAAAATAAAATAATCCCATAGGTTTGTAGTCTGGACATGCCAAAATCAGGAGTCATGGGTTTGTATTAATGAAATATGTTCATCTTTATAGGAAGACTTAGGTCCTCTGTTTTAAGTATATGTGTCCGGGCTGTGCTAAGGCTACTTATAACATTTTTGGATTCTTCTTTGCTTTAGGGAGATTTTATTTCAACAGACTTCAAAAATATGACGTCTGTTTCAAGAAGTTAGAAAAGCTTTCAGATCTCAATGGCAGCATTACGCAAGCAGGGACGTCATCAATGTTACTACACTTAGCTCCCTATATCACTTCCATGCTTTCAAATTATTTGCCTTTTAACAACTCTGTGTAATATACTCTGTCATGATCCTTATTAATTTGGTCAGGTTTTTTTGAAAGCTTCAAACATTCCTACCCCAAAACTTTTCCACAGAGCACTGAAAACATTAACCAAGACCACAACATGACTAGGTAAGGTTGTGTTAAAGATGAACTGTTGCTATAAATTATTCCACAGATACAGACAACTGAAACCCAAAATTATGATATCTGCTTAAAATATAGAAGCCTAAACTTCATTTTAAGGCTTGATCTGTCTTCACAGACATTTCTGTTGTTATTTTCAGCAGAAAGTGGAAGATGCACAAAATTGAAAATCTTCAAAGTGCAGCAAGAAGTCTGTAATTCACAATTTATATAACTTGGAAGATGTACTGTGGTTTCACAACTTTTCTATATAGGGGGCCACAATTAGGGCTAAATATAAAAGCTACAATGTGATTCTTATAGCACACTTTTTCTTCTTAACTGAGTTTAAAAAAATACAAGTGTCTTTACTTGTACTTGCTTCGCGTGCATAGGAAAATAATTCCAAGTATGCCCTTAAGTTTCCTTCAAGTGCCTAGTTTGTTGACTCCTGTGCAAAAAAAGGTGCTGGGAACAAAGAGGAATCTAAGCATCTGGGCACTGGAACATGCATGATAGTACCTCACAATGTAAGTCCTTGGCGTTCTGCTCTCTGCAGTTGTTCTTTTGTTTCCTTATGCAGCTTGATGCTCACCTGTTTTTCTTACTTGCCCTTTCCACAATGAATGTATCTTCTTGCTCTAGAGATCCTTTCAAAGTTTCCGCATCCATCTAAATGGTACCCCTCAGAAGGATCCTCCTACTCCCACCATAGCACAAGGACTCTTCTGCTGACATCTGGCTGCTCACAGGTCAGGGGAAACAAATTAAAAGACAGTTGATGTAAATGGAACTTGAAAAGACTGGCATTGGTTTTCTCTGACAGAAAATCCTCCTAACGCCACTCTTATCACAGAGAAAACTAGGAAGGGGAATTGTTACATGTGGCCCCAGGAAGGATGTACATTTAAAGTTGTACTGCCATAACTTCATCAGTGGGGCTGGGAAAATAAGAAGGGACATTTTGCTTAGTCATGTCAGAAAAAAATTGTTAGATAGATGCCAATAAAAATGTATCCTTCACAAATAAAAAAGTGTTTTGCCTCCTAACTTAGGATTAACTATACTGACCTGTGGGTTTTTACACCAGCACTGTTTCATCCACAGAGAAGGCTGGCAGTTTTAACAATATCAGCAACACCTTGGGGAAGGGCAAGTCCTTGTTATAAGTAAGATTCAGGTCTTTTGCATTGTTAATCACTGATGTTGTTTATAGATCAGTTTATTAGCCTATTTATAGCTCAGTGACAAAAACCTCTCTCTGTAGGTTCTTTTAAGGCAGAAATTTTGACCTGATATTTTTAAATATAAGGGGTGACATTCCTGTCGGTGTTTGCCTTTAGTCACTTTAACACATTTCACATGCAATGTGCAATGCAATCTGACCCTTGCTGCAGCCTGATTATATGGATGGAGTAAGGGACTGACACAACACCCTCATTGTTTCCACAACAACAGACTGGGTACTACAAACAGACAGATCTGTAAAGTAACAAGCAAGGCCTGAAAATACAGAAAAAAAGCTCACACCTGTCTCTAACATAGGCAGTGGTAGAAATAAATCACCCATTTTATAATTCCTTTAATGACAACTAGGTGGCTACAAAATAAAGATCCCTTTTTATAGTGCATGTTTCCATTTCAGTTGGAATTTGGTTTTAACCAACCATTCCCTGATGCCATCAAACTGGTCTCTGGAATAAAAGTGAAAGAAATTATTAACTATTTTTCTCATGAAAACATGTCATCTTCTGGCCTCCTTTTGCTGTCCAGCCTCAAAAGAAATGATATCATGGATTTTGTCTCCAATGCTTGCATGTCAGATGCAAGGGAAAAGAATCATACTGGAAGGTGATTTCACAGCCCCAGAGTGGAAACTTCCTCCTTAAATCTCTTCTTTCTGAATGATACAGGCATACACACATGTATCATCTCTGCCAACATTATGATCCCACAGAATTTGCTGTGGTCAACTAATTTAGAAGACATCATTCTAGCTGTATTACTTACTTATATTGGGATGGTTGGATTGACAACAGATAATGACAGATCACTGAGTGGAAATTAGTCCAACCATATTATATTGCTTCAAAAGCAAAGCAAATGGAGTTGGGTTATTTTACAATTGGTTAGCAGCAGGTCCTTAACAGGGCATTTTTCCCCCATAGTTATAAATAACTGGAGTCTCTTCCTCTTGCAGATGGATTCAAAAGCTGGACCTCTGAAAGAGTCAACCCCAACATATAGCTAAAAGGCTCTAGATTTTATCCCACTCTTGGAACTCCCACTTGTAGATAGTGAATTTTTAGTCATTTAAAATTGATGTTTACAGTACATGTATTGTAAAATATACCTGTCGCCTTCAAGAAGCGTGGAAGATTCCTCTAAAATTATTGGAGATCAATTGCTTATGTGATGAATAATTATTACACATGAATCCACAGCTTGCCTGTAACAAGAAATTAATTGCTTAACCCATGCAGAGAGAAGAGCATTTCAAATAATGGCATCATAAAATCTGCTGCTCATGTAAATATTTGAGGAGAATAGCAACCTTTTATTAACAAATGAGTCTGCCATAAGCTCAGTTTCCATTAAAAATCAGTGACTACTAACTTTTCGTAAGGAAAACTAATACCCAGCTTCCTCATTTGGAAAATAAATGGGAGTGGAGTCCTGTGAAAAAAAAAAAAGTCATTGTCCTCATTAACTGCATAAACAACTTCAAGGGGTATGTCTTTTGCTGTTATGCAGGGAGAAGAGGCAGGTTGGCTCCTCCTGGTAGAATTTTCATTCTGGTATGAAGAGGATCAGACCATCAATATGGGCATAACATGAGAGGACAGTTCCTGCCCATGGGAACAGCAAACACTGTACACAGAGGAGCTTGCTGTCTTTCATTTTTGTGTGAAAAACAATGTTCTTTCCCCTCACCACCTTTAACCAGTCCTTAGACAGATGATCAGTCAGAGCCTTCTCTTCTTTTCTCCACCTAGCAGGGAGATTGCCATTTCTGACAAGAAATGAGTCAGACAGCAAAACCTTCATCCTTTCCTTGGGTATTGTGCCTATCTTTGCAAGTTCTCTGGTGCAAAGACCATCTTGATTGGCCTTTCTAAAGCATCCTAAACACTTTTATCTTCACTTTAGACTCCCACTGCTACCATAACTCTGATTACATCACCTTGATTATCTCAAATCATTTATTCTTCTGCTTTCATTCCCAACAGGAAAAAACAAAAAAAAAACAAAACAAAACAAAACAAAAAAAACAAACAAAAAAAAACCTGACAAGTATTCCATTTCATTCAGTCCCTAATCAAAGCTGGCTCTAGTTTTTAAAATATGTAAATATAGGAAGAGATTTGCTTGCACTTCATATCTTTTTTCTAACTCTAAAAGAACAAACATTTTTCCAAGTACACAAAACAATTCAAACCTTATGATACCTTTTTTGTCTTTTCTAGAAGCGTAAGCCCCTACAGCTCCTTAAAGCAGGGAGAAAAAAAAAATAAATAAAACCAAAACAGCCAAAACCTGAACCAAGCCATAGATCCTTTATCTATATCCACTGAGTATTTCTGGCCATGTGGGGCTGCTGCTTTTAAACTTTCCCATCACAATTATTTTCTCTGTTTGCCCAAATTGGTTGCAAAGTTTTTCCACATCACTTTCATGATATGAAAGCACATGGATACGTTTCCTTAGAACTGCCTGCAAATCTGTATGCCAGGAAGTTACAACTCTAATGCTCCCTCTACACATATAAAATCTCGTCTTTGGCAAACACATCTTACAAGGCTAGGCAGAATTAAAATAAAAATCATCCTTAGCAGGAATGATTCCCAGGGAAAAGTTTCGCCACAAGCATCCTCTGTGAGCAAGTGGGATCACAGATCCCACTTAAAACAAATGAGACATGTGGGGAACCTTAGTAGAAGAGAAAAAGCTTTACATCACAGAAAACATCACCCCTGGGAATGAAATATGGGTATGGGAACCCTTTACAAGTGAAGGATTTACAGCCCTATATTTATGAGAAAGTGTTACATTGTTTTGAAAGTATTCTGCCTTAAAAAACAAATAGGACAAATTCACGTTCATCAGTGTTATTTACTCTTCATGTGCTGTAGCAATAAACTCTCATGAGCATGCCATTTCATACAACTTTCTCTAGTACTTACTTCCTCAGGAACAGAGCACTCAAGCATGTCCACATTCACAGAGTCACACAGACTCCACCTGCCAGTCTCTCTGGAATAGATTTTCCCTCTAAGTGGATCCTTGCAGAGAGATTTTTTACATGTCCAACGTAGGGACCATTTTCTAATCTGCATTTCTATGGACACTAATGTAATATAGATTTTCATTGCCAGTTAACTTTGTCATTACATAACTAAAAAATGTCCAAGGCTTTGATCATAAAGGAAAGCCAACTTCCTTGAAAAGTAAATGCAATGCTAACATGCAGAAAATTGTAAAGATTATGGATGTTGGAAAAGTGTGTGTGTTGAAACATAGTCTTCTTTCAATCATGAGAAGTGCACAACTTCCATCGCGCTGATAAAAATAATCGTTCATAAAGATAATCCATTGTTATTAGAACTGAAGAGTGTGTTTGTGCTGGCTTTACAGGAGTGCTGGAAAGATAACACTGGTTACACAAGGTTCAGATATTACAATAAAGAGGGTCTTGGAGATGTGTCAAAAAGACAGATGGGTGTTCAATATGCTGTACATGATGCACAAAATCGAAAGAGGAGAAGACTGCCACAACGAATCAGACGCTCCCCCTCCTCCTTGATCCTACCAAGGCTGCACACTGCTAACCTGAACTGGAGAAGCTGGAAATGAAACCCAAACCCTCTCACAGAGTGAGAAGCACCATGGAGCCATTTCTCACACAGTTATCTCTCATCACCTTCTTCCCTGCATAGCTTTTGGCAGGCACTGGGGTGCAAGGAGAGGAAAATCAGAAACGAAAAAATCCTTGGAATTAGTAGGACAACTAATCACAAAACTCTTTCTCTGGTTCTGTGGTTCTGATGGTTCTCCCCCCATCCCCCACTTCTCCCTTGTAAAATAATTTAATTAACAGATGACAGGGGCTTCAGATTAAGCCAAGTCAAGCAAAGATGATATGGACTCCAAGTTATACTTCGAATACTTTACAGGAAACTTTTAAAAAGATGAAAAAGAAAGGGGGGGGGGGGGGGGGAAAAAAAAAAAAAAAAAAAAAAGAAAAATCCGCGAAAAAGGGGGCGGAACCAACAGGA
>WTSP01008112.1:15201-36951 GCA_025331215.1 Actenoides lindsayi | reverse complement strand
CAACCCTCCAGCTTCCAAGTGAGCCTCCACGGCACTGACAAGAGCAGAGGAGAGAAACAGCCTGGCTAACAAGGGACATCCCTCCTTGACACCAGCCATGGCTAGCTTCATCTGGCCTCACTTCTGAACAATCCCTCCAAGCTCCTGCCTCCATCCTCAGCTGCACCCACCTTTTGAAGAACTCAAAATCACAGGGGTGACTGAACACAATTTAAGTAGATGGACACGAGTGGGTTCCTTAGAGGCACTAGAATTGCCCATCTATCCCATGCACCTTGGAATAACGGGCAGTGTTTGGGAGCCACTGAGGCTGACTTGACCAGGATGAAAATTCCATGGCCTCTGTTCTGGCACAAGCCAGACCAGCAGATCCACAGACATACCTATTCCTCAGCATACACTGAACAGATGTTTTCTTGCAGTTATATTGAATGTGGAACTGTTTGAATAAATTGAAAACACACGAAGGCTCATACTTTTCACCTGTTCTCCACAAAATTGGGTCAATTTCGCCTGACAAGAATTCGGATTTTCTTCCATACTTCATTTTTAGTGTAAGTACTGGGGGGTATAATGAAGTCTTACTCCAAGACCAGCACTCCTATCATGAATGCTCTCTCTGAAGTCAGAAGAGGCAGATTACAACACTAGTTATCTCCTCTGATGCATGCAGCAAATATAGATTACCTGAAGAAGGGCTGGTCTGTCACAGGGAGCCAGAGAAACAACATCAGGCCAGGTGCTCTGAGGTCCAGAAGCCTCATTCCTCCCCAGTACTCAAAACATCATGCTGAGTGTTCCCTGGAAAGCACCAAGGTGACACCCATACAAGCAGTCCTGGCAGAGATACCCTGGATGTTACAGGGGGCTACCATGGCTGATGGAATGAGACTGGGGCAATACTGCTTGCAAGCCTGGGACAGTGCAATGTCACCACTATTTTCAGGAGAGGGAGGAGACTGCTAAAAATGAGACACATCCTCTAGGCGGTTGTTGTGGGAGTTGATATCTGATTGAAAGGAAAAGCTGTGGCTTCTTGAAATGGGAAGAAAAAAACTCCCCACAGTGTAACTGACAGTTGTTAGAAAGAAGGACTAACAGCTCCTGTGTCCATGGAATGAATTGAGCAAAGTGGCTTATAGAGAAAATACATGATTTGAAATAATTTCTGACAAGGACCACCTATCTAGAGTATCAGAAATTTATCCTTGCATGCCAGGATATGTCCTGAGAATTGAATCTGATGTAAACAACAGATAAGAAAGTAAACCTGCTTCTCCAAAGCTCTTGCTATGAAGATCTTCATTTCTTAGGTGCCCTCCAAATTTACTTGAAAATCTATTGCCCTGGGACTTGAGATGGTGCCTGATCTAATGACAGGTAGAAAGTAAGAGCTCTGACACATCTGCTGCTTGTATTTGGATATACTGCTGCCTCATGCAGCAACAAACATTTCTGTGATGCTGTAGGCTAAATTAGAAGTAGGCAAGACTCTTGTTTTGGAGAGGAGATCAGAACAAAATTTATACTTCTCATTACTGTTGTAGTAGTGGTGCATTATCAAGCCTTCCCTCAAGATACCAGTGGACATGGGACCAGAGTCCCTTATTTGGTTTGTAACCCAGTGCCTTAATGTCTATGGCCGTCTGGAAGCAGCACAAATAATCTCATCCTGGCTTGGAAGGAAGAGAAAACTTGTGTTCCACACTGAATGAACATCCTAGAGAAGCAGTGACCAATGATTCACTTTGAGTAATGCTGACTCACCTCAAGGTACTTTCCATGTACACATACACACTGAGAGAGTGAGCAAAAATAAATGCCTGATCTCAAGAAACTAAATATTATTGTAACCTTTTACTTTACCCAAAGAGAAAAATCAGATTCCTTTTTATGGAGAGAAACTGTTTGGCAGACCAGGCAAAACCAGTTGGTTTTGTTTTTACAGGAGTTTGAACTCCAGAGATAACTGTTAAGGACAAGTTTTTAGGGTATGTGGAGCAGGCCACAAAATGGCAAGTGCTTAAAGCCTAGAGTATGTAAACAAAGGCTTGTAAATGCTGTGGGGTCTCAACATATGCATCTGTCTTGGGGAATGGGGCAAAGATGAGTACAATGGCAATGGCTGCAAGTAGCATTTGCAAACCTCTTTTGTTCTGAGAATATTGAAGGTGTCTTGCTTGTGAGTCAGGAGACCCCAGAGCAGTTTCTCTCTCCCTGTTCTACAGAAATATGTTCTCAGTGAAATATTCCTCATCCAGGCTGTCCATGTACTGGGCTGAAGGAGCAGTAAGACCCTGCTTTGGACCAGTGGTACTTCTGTTTCTCCTCCCTGGTGTCTACATCTGTCCTAGCAAGTACTCTGCTTAGCTCCACTCTTCTACTACTCATCCACATCTGCTGTAGCCTTGTAACATTGTCAGTTTCTACTTTTTCCCTTCAGTTCTCTGCAATTCCTCAGGCACATGCTGCTGTTTGGGCACACATCTCATGATCACAGCAATGACACACTTCATTGCTGCACAAAGTCCTATTGTTCCAAGAGACAGCTCTTCTTGGAAAATCCTTGCAGGCCTGAGAGATATCTTTGGCCAACTCACTAGACTTGTGGGATCTCCATGCTGCTCCTGAAGAGGTCTGAACTCTTGCTTTCAGTGCCATCATTACCAAAGCCAGCAGGAAGAAATACACTATTCCCTTCATCTCTCTGGCAGGAATAGGTTGAACACAGAGAGCTTTGTGGAGTGTCACTGGTTTATGGAATATCCTCACAGATGCTTTCATGGTTTCGGGGTGGGGGATGGTGAGATAGTGTTGCCTTTCTTTCCTGTGTTTGCTTAATCCAAGTTAATTCCTTGTGAATTAAAAGCCTAACTAGCAGCAGCACTGCCTTGGAGCTCTCCAATATGGACACTGAGATGTGCTAAATTACTCTCAGGAAGGTCCTGGAAGGCTGGTGCGATGGGGCAGGAGGCATGGCTTATGGCCAAGAAGAAACCATGTTATCAGGCAAAACCCACAAACCTTAGCATCCCTTGCGGGGCTGATTTAGAAAGCAGATCTTCACATGATGGGACCATTGCCCCTGCAGTGCCTTTCACTGCAATAGTCTCCTCCCTGCATACGCATGCAATGGATATAGCTGGTCAGAAATCATACGCCAGCCTGTGCACCTGCAGGGAACTAAAGTAAGTCCCAGCAGCCCTTAATTAGTCCCACCAAATGCTGGCTAAGAGGCTGCCATAGTGCCTGGAGCTGAGTGTAGGTACTGCAAGCCAAGAGGAAGAACGTGGAACACCTGCTTCAACGTGGGAGCCAACATGCTCTTCACTAAATTAAATCAGATAGAAATAAATAATGTGAGTGATAATAAGGAAGAAAAAGTGAGTCCAGGTTATTAATATCAAAACAGATTGGAACTGCTGATACACAAAACTTTTCCACTGAAAACTGCCCCTCTCTCCTCTCTTCCCCTGATTTTTCTTTGAAACTTCTCATTTCACATGTCATTAAATGGAAAGCTTTCCACCTTTAGCTCCTCAAGGCATCCAAAATGTGATTTTTTTTTTTTTTTGCTTTTCTAAGCAAGAGTCAGTGCCAGCACTCCTGCAAAGCAAACTGAGGCACAGGAACTATGGGGGGCTGAGTGCTGCAGCCGTGGCAATTTGGAGGCCACATTGCACTCAATTATTTCATCATGAAGGTGCATGGGCTGGATGACACCACCTCAGGGATTTCAGGCTGTCCACACAGCATTCAGATTGCCCCAGTGCAATGTGTACAATAGTAGTACTGACCTGTCATAAAGGCTCCAGATGAGGCCAGATCATCCAGGCCGTTGCTTGCCCGCTCTCCAGCAAGCTGCCCCCAGTGCTGCTCAGAGGTTTGTCCAAACCTGTGCTCACCAGCTGCTTGCTGTTGCAGAAATAAAAGGTTTTAGCAGCCTTGGATGCCAGTTTATCAGCAGGGTTGGGGAAGCAGAGAATTTGTGCAAATGGCCACAGAAGAGGGAATCCACTTTGTGCAGCCAGTGGTCAAGAGGGATTTTCCCTACCAGTTTCACTGGGGCTACAGTGTCCTGCAACCATCTTTCTTCCCAGCCCAGTTCCCTCCTCACCAAACTGGAACCTCAGCAACCCACCAGCAGCCAGCAAAAACATGCAGGCATCTTCAGGCCAGTGATGTTTCCCCATGCCGCTGCACTGAAGTTCCCCTGGCCTCAGCCCAAAGGGAGATGGCACAAGGCTGAGCTGGCCAGTTCTGGCTCTCAAGCGCTGCTGATGCTGGCTGAGTGGTGAAATTCTCATCGTGAGCAGGAGCAGCAGACTTGATCTTCCATCAGGGGATTTACCACATGGCAAGGATTTTGTCAGGGATTTTGCCAGGGATTTTGCAGAGGCCGTCTTTGGAGAGAACATGCTGTGCCTGACCTCTCTGCAGTTCATTTGGCACAGAAGACACCTTCTTGTGCTGGACTGTGCTTCTCCCTTTCCCTCCATGTCTCTGGCCTTTTCTGTGGAGAGAAACAGCAATTCAACCAGCCGCCCTCTTGAGAAGTAACAGCATGCATTTACGAGAGGAGAGAATGAGGGGGAAGGTGCTTGCTCTCAGCTCTGGTGGTGCGGCCAGACCATGCAGCTCTGAACATCCAGCATCCCTGCAAGACAACGTTCTGCAATGTGCTGTTCCAAAGTCAGAGCCAACTGCAACTACAGAGAAATGAAAACTCATATATCCATAATCTTTGCGGGGGCCATCAATGTTATGAGGCAAAAGAGGTTTGAAAACAGTTACTCATGTTACAACCACTCCCAATACTGGAAACATCATCAATGATAAATCATATCTTTTAATTAACCTTGATTTTTTTTTTAAATCAGCACACAGTTAGCCAAACATTTATCACATTACAAATGTTTATGTATTTTTGCTATCTATTTATCCTCCTCTTATATATTTTGCCCACTTATATGAGAGATGTGAGGAAGAACATTGTCACTTCCCAGGGAATGCAGTATCAAAGGCTGCAACAGAGACAGTTTGTCCCAGGGCAGAGGGCTATATCAATACAATGTCAACAACTGTACTACTGAGAATTTATGTTTCCAGCTCTCATGGTCTTCAGTGACTGCTGCTTATACCTCTCAGCAGGTAAGATGGAGCTGAGAACTGAAAGAGATCAGTTTAATGCACAGCTATCTGTCCTGTAAGACTCTGCCACAACACTGACTGTGTCATTTAAACTCAGAAATCTCTTAGAGTCCAAGCTGCCTTTCCATAAGTGGAAATATTGTCTGATTTACACATTATGCATGTATGCACAAAGTCAAGAGACTACAAACTAGAGACAGCAAAGTACTTTTCAGCACAGTGTGACCTTTCTGGCTTTGAAAAATCTCTAAAACTATTCCCCTGCTTTTGGATCCTTAGTACCTATGTGTCACATACCCAACTGACTACGTAATCCTCCTCATTCTTGAGTTTTTAGGCAATTTTACAACATTTATCTCTTTAGTCCAAAGTTCCTAAGACATCTAAGCTTCAACTGTAATATTCAATAGATTTTTAAACCACAGAATCACAGAACGATAGGGGTTGGAAGGGACCTCTGGAGATCATCTAGTCCAAACCTACTGCCAGAGCAGGTTCACCTAAAGTGGGTTGCACAGGATTGTGTCCAGGCATGTTTTGAAAGTCTCCAGAGTTGAAGACTCCATCACCTCTCTGGGCAGTCTGTTCCAGTGCTCTGCCACCCTCAAGGTAAAGAAGTTCCTCCTCATGTTTAGATGGAGCTTCCTTTGTATAAGTTTGTGCCTGTTACTTCTTGTACTGTCACTGGGCACCGCTGAAAAAAGACTGGCCCCAAGTTCAAATACTCTTGACCATCTGTTCTTCAGTGTCCCTCAGAGTCAACAGGCTTAACAGCTCTTCTCTACATGCCTCATCTATAAATAATACACTCTAATCTTGTTTAGGACCCTCACACAGATAATCATATATTGTCCATCTCTTTTGGTAAGTCAATCTCTTTCATGGTGGCTACCAAGGCTCGGTGTGATTTTGTCCACACAATCACACCTGTTTATCCCAAAAGCCCCAGAAGAGGTTCGGTGATGTAGAGCATCTCTCAGAGAAGAACGGGGATGAGGGGATCAAAAACCCTAATACCTAACCCAAGGTACTGCTGACTCCCTTCATTGCACCTTACACAATGAGGCTCCACAGGAGAGTGCACCTTTCCCTTTGTTATTGTCCTTCACATTTCCAGTATACTCTAGGACTGCAGAAGTGGTAATACCTTGTTTGGTCAGGGTAGTTTTATGAATCAGCTTGCATTTACTGGCTTGAAATACATCAAGTCTGACATTTCACTATGCCTAGGAATCCCCTACATCTTATTATGCTGCAGCTTGGGCTTTGCTAAACAGCAGATTCAAAATGCCCTGCATAACATATGTGGAGGCAGTTCTTGTCAATAAGTATCAGTAGGGTGGGAAGGGAAATCAAGGAGGGAATCCTTTGAGACACTGATATTGTGCATCAGGGAAAAGATGCCTCAAGTTTGATTTAAGTAGATCTTATTAGGACCAGTTGCAATTGTGAATCACTGACCAGGGAGGAAGAGAGATGGTTAGGTTTGATTTGCCACCTGTTAGTAGTAGCTCTGATAGTGACCCACTGGGATCTTGCAATTGGTCATCAGGAAGACATGAATCTGACTCCACAGCTATGTCTCACACACCATCCTGTCATGGATGGTGCCAGAATTCATTCCTAATAGAGAGGTAGCAATATGTTTATTGATATAAAACAATGGTTTAACAAAATTTTATAATAAATGAAACAATGGTTTAACAAGATCCAATGGCAAGGTAGACTTGAGTATTTACTGCATAGAGGACAGAGTTAGCCAAAACTGTCAGGGAGAACCTCCAATTGAGTCACTCTCAGAAAGGACCCTCTTGCTTTCTAAACTCCTTCTCAGAGAGGAGTTTAGGTGGAGATAGATCCAATACTAGTCCCAGACCTGGTCAACAGTTTATGTCTAAAGGATTTCATACGTGTTTTCAATCATCCCTGCTGCTGGAAATGTCTAATTACCTTCCAGAGGTAGGAAAAAGTGCTCAAAGAAAATCTGAGCCCTACCTCATCTGATGTTTCCAGCAATATGCCATTCATGCTAGAAAGGCAATTGTTGTCCATGCATGTCCAGGAAGTGGGAAAAGATCATCTTTGAGATCTTTATTTCTTGTTCAGACCTAGAAGATACTCTGAACAAGGAGTATAGGAAAATAAGGACAAAGCTGGGACTAGTGTCATTCACTTTCTGCAGACACTGAAATGGGCAAAATTAAGATTGTAGTAAAGATAGCCTTCTTACTATTCACAACAGAAGTGTCTCCATTTTTTTCTCCAGGAAAATGTCATCTTTTCAATGGACCGGTTTAACATCAGCAAGAGAGAATCCACCTCTTTCCCTGCACCAAGGTCTGAAGAACTTTCACTAGACCGGTCTATGAAACTGGTGTGACTGGACTTACTCCCATCCCCACTTCCACACAAGCTTTTTGTAGGATCAATTTCAGTAACAAAGGAATTTCTATAGAAACATGGCTGCTTGCACATGCTTTAGATAAACAAAGAGGAATTGTTTTTTCATAAGGCTGTTGGGTGCAAAGAATCCAACCTGTTCTAGTGCAATGTTTGTGTCTTAAATTTGGGTACCACCTGTTGACTGTCTAATCAAATCTCCAAGGCACTACCAGCTATTGTATCAGCTGATGAACTGGCCCCTAGCCTCAAAGCACCATTTTTAGCCTACAAAGCATGTCCATCCTGACCGTCTTGAGCTAAACCATGAAATCTTCACATGATGAAGAGTTACAAAACATATGCCATGTACCTCAGAAAGACGAGGGACCAGAAGTGAGCTGGGAGTCATTCCCAGATAGGGTATTACAATTGCCTTCCCAAGGGATGAGAGAGAGGGGCTGGACTGGGCTGTCTGGACAGGCACTTGTTTCTCAGGGTGACCCAGCAGTATCAATTTCTTCTGCTGCTGCTGACTCAGTTTCTTTTGGAGCTTTCAGTTCAGATCACCAAGCAGCCCTCACATCAGCTGTGGTCACCTGTCATTTTGGCATGCTTTTCTGCAGAGCATATGTTTGGTGATGATTTTCCTCCTTTGGAAATGACTGAATAAGATCCCTTGGACAAATACTAGACTCAGATATGTTGAGTACAACTTACTATGTCTTCAGAGACAGCTGTGTCATTACAGAGGACAGAATTTGGGTTTAAACTTTCTAATCCCCCTACAAAGCCAATACCTGAAGCAAAAAGTAGGCTGGAAAGCAAAGAAAGTGATTTCACTAGTTGTTGAATGAAGTGCTCAACCCCTCAGCTGTTGAAGAGAATGCACTGAACCCAAAATAACAATCCAGCTTTATTCTACAGCTGAGTCTCCAGTACTGTATAGAAGACGCAAAGAATAATCCTAACCCATAGTCCTCTGTGTTGAGGGATTTTCCCTCTTCCCCAAATCCCCTAATGCCTATGCTAAATGATGTGACTGTGATGTGTCAATGCCCCAATGTCATCGAAGAGCCAATTAGTATGACCTTCACAGCTCTTCTGCAGATGTGAAAGGTTGTCTCATTGTTTGGAGACAGATTAAAAAAGTGTCAGATAACATTTCAGGGCAAAGACTCCTAAAGGTGTTGCAGAACAATGCCATGGCATAACTCTCCTGTGGGATCACTTATGCCTTCAGTAGCCTAACTTTAATTCCTAAACTCATTGCTTAAGCACCAGAGAATAAACCCTTCTCAGCCACTGACATTAGGCAGCCCAGTACCGCCAAGTAATTTCTGTGTGTCCCTCATGGAAGTCAGCATTTGACTGCTATGATTTGTAGCTTTGTCATTTCTTTTTCACGTCTCATGCTTA
This sequence comes from Actenoides lindsayi, assembly GCA_025331215.1. Lineage (NCBI taxonomy): Eukaryota > Metazoa > Chordata > Aves > Coraciiformes > Alcedinidae > Actenoides > Actenoides lindsayi. The sequence continues at coordinate 28,002 of WTSP01008112.1, read as the reverse complement.
TCACTCCAGAGTGATTGTTGTTGACTTTTTAAGCAGGTGTCATTCAACTTGTTCCTGAGGACAGCAGATGTATTTGCTTCATGAGCTTTTTCATCTTATTTTCTCCTCCTGTCATACTGAGGTGAGGGAGTGAGAGAGGAGCTTGGTAGGCATCTGGCAGCCAGCCAGGGTTAACCCACTACACCACAACTGGCAATGCCCTTGCAGGCAAAAGATCTTCCTCCATACTGACATACCTGAGGTGCACATGGATTAGGCAAGAGATTAGGTCCTGAAAGAACTGTGAAGAAAATAGGGCTGTAGCCACACAGCAGAGGTGGAGTGTAAGTATTTCTAGTTTTGCTTGTTTTTTTCCCTAGGTTTTGTTCTTGCAGAAAAAATGAAATTATTAAATCAGGATTCCTCAGTTCTATTTGTTTGTTTGTTTGTTTGTTACCCATGTTTCATACACTGATAATGCTCTCTTTTTTGCATGTACAAGTATTTTTATTCTAATTGATTTTGCTAATATGCAAAGAAAACTATTATTTGATGAAAGATGAGGGTCAGCTTCTTAAATGCTTCAGGGTTAAGCAGACAGTTTTTCCTTTTCTCCTTTGAGTGTCGGCACAGTAGGAAAAGCAAGTGAAGATTTGATATTTTTCCCAAAAGAGGTACTCCTGTTTTCCTTAAGAATGCTCAGATCCAATCATTCATCTTTTCTTTTAAAAAAGAGTTATGAATTGCACATCAATCATGGGCTATAAATGTGCTGTAGTAAGTACAAATAAATTATCCAGATTTTGAATATGAAGTTACTATTTATGCCATCCAATTCATTCTTCCAGAATTGCTTAGGCACTTGATTAACCACTTGCATATAAAAATGTGTATTTTTATTTGAGCAATTGAGAGTATATATTTAAAAACAGCCCTCCAAATGCATGTTAACTACATATTGTAAGCTCTAGAATTATTACTGTTCAGATTGTAGAAACTGAATGCTATACTCCCTGTTTAAACAAAACCACTAGAGTCTGAGTACTGAACGTGTCTCAGCCAATTTTTTTTCAAGTCATCAAGATATTTATTTTAAGATAGGACTGTACTACACAGAGGTTATAGATGTATATATATATAGATATAAAGCAGAATTTCTCTTTACCTGGGTTTCCAATGATATTTCCAAAATATTTTCCCAAATTAGAACATCAACATCACTCTCAGTCAGTTTTTTGAAAAAAAAATAAAAAATTTTAGAGATGTTCAGCTAATATTTAGCACTTCTAACCCTTTCCAGCAGAGACTTCCTATCAGATTTTAAAGAAGCTAGCACATTCCTGCAAAGCACTGACTTTAGATTAATCAGTGTTTTCCTACAGTGTATCCATTAGGAAATATTTCATCTCAGAACATTACCAGGCTTCTCTTCGAGGGCACAGTGGTGCTTCTTCTCCCTGCTGAGGGATGTAAATGCCTTACCCTTATGTTTGGTGAGTCACATTTAATAAACTCTTTAATGTTAAACAACAATAATAATAATACCAAAATCTATGCTTTTGCATGAAGTCAAACACCAGAGTGAAAACTTTTTACCCTACTTATAAGAGACTGTGGTACATTCCTGGATATATATTATTTCCCTTGGCCCAGATGTCAATTTGTCTTGGAGGCTTCCTGCTTAAGATGGGTTTACAGTGGCTTTGTGGCAGGACATGGAGGTAAGAGAGTCAATAAGCACAGGTACAGCTGGCCATACCTGTACATGCTGACAAAACTGTGCCCATGGAGACTGTCAGAGCAGCAGTGCCTGATGGCCCAAAGCTTCAGGAGCAGATATAAACTGCAGTCAAGCCTGTTGTCAATCGCAGTTCTCCAAAGGCAGAGATGTTGCAACTGGTGGGAGGGGGAAACAGCGAAGAGCTTGGCAAGACTTCAGCCTGCTCTTAGTCCTATTAAGGACAAAGAGTTTCAACAGCCTAGTGGTTTTCTCAAGTGTCAGGCTAGCATTTCTTATTAAAAAGCCATCTTCTGACCTAAGTGCCTTTCTTGGGAATGCAGGTTCAACAATTAGATCCAGCCTGAGCTGACAGCTTCATGCTATTCCAATTTGATGACTTCCATCTGAAGGTTTGATCCTAGAGTTATGAGGGTCTCTTCAACTAGACAATATTCATTTCATTAATTCTGCTTTCAGAATATAAGAGCTTAACAGCAGGGACTGATTATTCTTTTCAGTGCAATGTAGATATTTTATTTTTTTTTATGATCCAGTTGGGAAATACTTTTGGGAAACACTTGTTCAAAACAAAACAAGACAAAAAAGAGGATTCTTCTAAGCCAAGAAATAATACTCCTAAAGAAATATTTTGGCTAGAGAAGGTTGTACTGGGGTGGTACTAATGATATACCTTTGCTGCTGCTCTAAATTCAAAGCACTGAGAAGTGCAGCAAACTGCAATCACTGTACCCCATGGGGTGATTCAAACATACACACAACACGGGGATATCTGCATACACCCTCACTTATTCTCCCCATCCTTCTCCACCAGCCAGACCCCAAACCACTCCAAAATTGATGGCAGACTTTCCATTGACACATACAGGCTATGGACTGGATCTTACAGACTTACAGCGTATGTCCATTCAACATGCTGAACTGAAAAGAGGCAGAGCCTGGAGGGTGTAGACAGCAAATCCCCTAGACCTGTACTGCTATATTGAGACATGTCTTTTTCTTAAAAAAAAAAAAAAAAAAAAGAAAAAAAAAGGATTTCATGTAGGAAGGGTTGTAATGTGTGAGAACCTGGTTAAGAGGAGATAATAACTTTTATAATAGCAAGGCAGCACAATTAATGTGAAATCACCTATGAGAGAAGCAGGATATTAAACTCTAATTTGATCATTAATCCTTAGGATAGCAATATAAGTGGTATTAGCAGACCAAATTTTGTCTCCAATATCTAAGGCATTCTAATAAATCTCTTAGCTGAGGCATGCTGAAAGTAACGTACTTTTTCTGAAGTGTCTACTCATGAGAAGCTCTGGTACAGAAGCATGACACTTCAAAGACACCATATAAGTTGATATTAAGTGTTCAGAAATGCTGAACAGCCCAACCATAACAAAGTTCTTGCTCATGAGAGAATTGGGGTTGTTCAGCCTAGAAAAAAGAAGGCTCCGGAGAGACCTTACTGTGGTCTTCCAGTATCTGAAGGGGGCTTACAAGTAAGCTGGGGAAGGACTTTTTAGGCTGTCAGGGAGTGATAGGACTAGAGGGAATGTATTAAAGCTAGATATAGGTTGATTCAGGTTAGACATTAGGAAGAAGCTCTTCACCATGAGAGTGGTGAGACACTGGAAGAGATTGTCCAGAGAAGTGGTGGAAGTCCCATCCTTGGAAGTTTTTAAGACCAGGCTGGATGGGGCTCTGATCAACCTGCTCTAGAGGGAGATGTCCCTGCCCATGGCAGGAAGGTTGGAACTAGTTGATCTTCAAGGTCCCTTCCAACTCTGACAATTCTATGATTCTATTATTCATGAGCCTTTGCAGCTCCCATGGCAGAGATGGTTCCCCTGTTTGTTGACAGCCTGCAGCAGTGATGGAGGGAAGGCTTCCCCTTGGCACCTTCAAGCTCTGGGGAAACTTTGGAGGGTAAGGAGAGTTGTGGGAAAGCAGGAGGAGGCAGGGTAGGGGGCTTTCTTGTAAGATGGAGCTGGCATCTCTCACCCCCTCCATGCACTTTCCAGCCCTTTGTGGTGATGGGCTAGAGAGAAGAGACATTCAGCTGGGGAGATGCTAAGGGAAGGAGAATGACCCAGCAGAGAAGGGATGAGCTAAGCCATCTGGGGCTGAACCACAAGGCATGGAGACCAATGGGAGCTCCTTAGGCACCCCAGATTTTATGAGCTTTGTTCCAGTTGCAAAGCATGGTTCATCAGAGTCAGGTGAGGAGAGCAGGGGCTGGTGGGAAATTTGGAAATTCACCTTTCATAGGTGAATGACTGGCTCAAAGCTTCCATCAATATCAGCATGTTGACTTCTAATTTTATAGTTCCTCTGGCTTGTGGGAAAGGATTCACACTCAAGGCTTTAGAAAGCTTGTTATTTTAAAGGCAGCCTCCACCAGATTTCAGCTCTATGGCTGCAAACACACATAGCCCCAGATGTGATACTGATGGAGCAAAGCTCATGCTGTAGTCTTGCACAGAGGAAACAAGACCTCGCATAACCAAACAGGAGCCTGCAGCAATCTGGGTACGGACCCTCTCTGAGTGTAAGCATAACGCACAGGGCCCCCTGCCTACCTCTAGGTATGAGAGGCATTTTGAAGACTTCTTGATTTTAGCTCCCTTTTCAAGAGGATTTCAGTCAACACAAGTTGTGGCTGTATAACTTGACCATATGGAAAAATTGTCCAGGAGATTTAATATTTGAATCTCCTTCTTTGGTTGTTTTTTTTTGTTTTTCAGTATAAGTGTTTCATTATGTTATACAGAGAATTGGCTATGTGGGAGCTGAATAAATGAGTACTGTTTTCCAGCAGTGTTCCAATTGATCAAGCTTTTTCTCTGATAATCTGTGTGCCTGATGGTATTGTGATATCCAGGACCAAGAAGAGACCAGGATCACACTAAAGTGCACAGTGAAAAACCTCCCAGCTCTTACCATTGGATTTTGTGGAGCCAAGATTTTGTCCTATAAATCTCAGGAATGACTGGCTGCCTATAAGGGCAGCAGCACAGAGCAAGAAGGCTGAGATTGTCTCTCAGGTGCAGTAAACCTGGAGGAAATGTGAATGTTGCAATGGATGAGGATTTCAAATAGCATGTGCAGCTCTGTTTCCTGTGTTGGAAGGCGAGCAGAGAAAAACCAGGTTGCATTACTAGGATGTCATGGCTGAAGAACCTCGATGCTGCCATGAAGGAGACAGTTCTAGGTGCCTTCTGCCACCGAGTGTCTCCATGAGGTTGCAAAGCTCACTTCTTCTACTTCATTGTTCACAATCCCTCACATTGGATTTACAAACAAAGACTCCACAGTACTGTACATTTTGACCGCATGCTGTGGTATCAAATGCTTAGGATGATGAAAAAACAAGTCCTGCCTATGTCATACTGGGCACCTAAAGCCTGGATGTGTTTTTCATCCATAGTATCTGTCTCTACTCTTCACTTCTAGCAGGGGACGGACCCCGATATGACATTCTCAGATGCTGCAGCAGGAAATGGAGGAAACTTACATTGTTGTCTTTGGATGGGATTTGTGTGCTATAAATAAAGCGTAAGTGGCTTTCCTCCTCTGGAAAGAAGAGAACACTTTGGATTGTGTCTCGTTAAATGACCTTTGTTAGTGCCATGAACAAAATCAACTAAGATTCTCACAGAAAATAGAGTATAAACTTGTAATTAAAGCTGTTGTATTGAAGATACTTGCAGTTAAAGTTGGCCCAAACTACAGACAGGGGTTTATTTAGTGAGTTAATACCAGGGCTTTGTACTACTCTTTTTCACCAGGCCATATTGATCAGGATTAGGCACAGACACCCAAGTGAACTTTTATAGGCGCAGCTGTCATTTGTGAAATGAAATGCATGACCACTAAGTGGTTTTAATCCAGCTGCAGGAAGTCAAGCAATAAACAACCTGTCATAAAGCACTGGGACACAAAAGTAACACACCACTATCTGCCCAGGAGTTGTGACCTGATGCTGGGAGCCCCAAAGCTGGGTCTACTATGCCTCTGTCTGGGTTGCTTCCTATCCTCAGTTTCTCAGGCCTTTCAAAGGGGTGAGCTTTTCTCCACGTGTGCACACAGTGATTACAGGGAGATAACAGAGGTCTTGAACCCCATGAGGGAGGCGCTGGGTGATTTCCACCTGAACTCAAAGGTGGGAGAGAGGGCAGCACCCTCAGGGAGTCTAAACCTCATCATCATCATGCGGGTTGGTTTTTCTGGCCCACACCCACAAGGGTATGCCAAGAAAGGTCTTTTATGGAGTGGGGAGGAAGGATTTTTCATCGCATGAAGTTTAAGTCTCAGCATTCACTCTTCATCTCATCCCTGAAGGTGCTGGGCCTCATGGCACTTCAAAACACCTGAACAGCACATCTTTTTGGAAGGTAAAGCCCTGCAGCATGATGTTTTACTCTCCTCAAATCTTTCTTTCTGATGAGAGTGTGGTCAAGGTTTGGATTGAGAATGCTTCTCCTTTTGTGATCGGTTCCCATTATGTGGCCTCCAGTGCTCTTTTATGATGTTCCCCTCTATTCTTCTCTGCACTTTGAAGTGCTCTTGCATGAAACAGCATGACATAAAATAAAATGACACTCGTTATTAACACAAATGAAACATTTGGTTTCAATTATCTCCCCTCTCTCCAGTTGTGAGGAGTGAGAAATCACTCATAAATGCAGGCAGCATTTTAAGAAATTGTAGACTTTACAGAACAAGAAAAAGGAAGAAAAACAGGCCTTGAGATACTGAGCTTGTCACAGCATACAAAATGACAAGAGGGAAAAGAAACTTGCCTGGAGTGCTTCCAACATGCATGGACAGAGCTGCATGGGATGAAAATAAGAACAAAATTAAATACCAAAGCAGAACTGTCAACTAAGCCCTAAACTGAGAATTGGCTCTGTCACTGACCTACGGATGACCTTTGGAAAGTCACTTTGCCTTTTTGCATTCCTGGTTTCCCACAGGTTGTGTTTTTGTCTGTTTGGCCTGCCAACTGAAGAACTGAAGGAGGAAAAGGTGACTTTTGTCAAGGCTTTTCCCTGACATATGCCTATATTGCTACCAGCTTCAGGATGGTATTTCTAGGCAGAATTTCTCTAACTTCTGCATAATAAGGAAGAAGAACCCATTAAAAAAACCCCAACAAACACAAACCCAACAAAAACCAAAACAACACAAAAAACCCAAACAAACAACAACAAAATAAAAAAAAAATCTTCATCTCTCTCCCAATTCTGCTAGTTTTACTATCATTTTGTCCCCTCTTCTGTTCTGACAGATAATGTTTAACCTGTAGAAATAGTGTGCACAGCCTTTTGAACTGAGAGCAATAAAAAGGCTTAACAGTATGCAAAAGAGAAATCTATCCAACCTCAGGATAGCGCAAGTCTTATTCCAGCCTGTTCCATAAAACAGCTGACTTGACAGCCCATGTCAGTATGGAATGCAGTTAGCTCTGTTTTTTTTCATCTATGCTTAAAAAGTATCCCATTGAACCTAGGCTTTGATGCCCTGCTATTGGCATTCCTAGGGCTTGCACATGTCTTGAAAGGAGGACTGCAGGAAAACCCTCTCCAGGTAGTGCAGTGCTGGCCATGGGACTCAGATGAAAGATGCCCTTCTCTCTCTTGGCTTGAAATAGTCTTGATACATGCCAAAATTCTCAGTGAGGAACTGTAGTATCCAAGTTAGATGTGACTGGACTGAGTTGTTTGCCATATGCAGGCTCACTATTGAGAAAAGGGTTGGCTAGTTGTGTGGTTTTTGATCCTTGTCTCTCCTGAGGTACAGAACAGCTGCTGTTTAGAAGTGTGTAACACCACAACACATGAATTTAAGGAAGGGAGGGAAGCAAAATAGCATGTGTGGTAGAGGAAACTTTAAGTAAGCTAAAGGCTATTACTCATATGACAGCCAGAACCTCCACCCAGGCTCTTGTCATTTTCTCCAGCAATGTAAAATGGACCAAAAAAAAAAAAAAAAAAGCTGCTTTACCCTAAAAGATTCTTTATGGGAATTCCCTGTGGTGAAGAGATAGTATAGGCATTCATGGGACAGCTATTTCTTTTCTCTTCATGAAAGGGACATTATATGAAAATCAAGTAACTTTATGGAAAACAGGTAATTCTGTGGGAAAAGAAAACATATTTCTTTTCAGCTTTTTCAGATTTCTGCCCCTCATTTTCTATGTGATCATCAGAGGGCCTCTTTCTTTTGCAATGTAATAGCAGCAACAGTTCCATAGAGCATGGAAGAGCAGAGCTGGATGCTCAGAGAGGAAAGTGCATTTGTTGTTTTTACCTTTTCTGTCATCTTGCAGTGTTGAAAAGTAGATAAAACTGGGGGAAAGGCACACACATTTGTTTTACCCTATTCATCTCTCCAGCGGGATATACTCTTATTATCAGCTTCCTAGAACTGGTATAATGCAGGAGTAGTGGGGGCAGTTTTTGGATAAAGTTCCTGGCAGGAGATATCTCTGCTCTAACACTTCCAAGAATTTGGCACTTTTCTTCAGATGTATCTTAAGCACCCTTACAAGCTGGAGGCTAGGAGTATGAACATCTTTAGAGGAGTGGAGTAGCCATTAATCATTACACACAGGGGAGAGGTTTTCATGTGTTTGTCCATCCTGTGACCAACACGGTCTTAAGCCAGGGCTGGGTGATAAAAAGGAAAACTGGGCACAGCACATAATGCTAACCAGAAGAAGGGTTTCAGGCATCTTAGCTCTTCCTGTCCACCTCATTGGTGGTATCTAGATATTAACCATGAAGGAATCTGTGAGAGCTGATGCTCACTGCCTACCTTTTGAGTCTGTCATCAGTGGTATGTTGGATGCTGCTTTCCCACCTCTGGTTCGAAGGCAGATTCCTGTTGACAACCTATTGTAGGTTGGCAAAGACCAAGAACTAAAAGCGTTGATCCCCTGCAGTGACTGTATCTTCTAATACCCTCTTTGCTGGCTACTAATGGGAAGGTGGTTGGCACAGATCACTGGCCTGGGATTGGGAGAAACCCCTTCTCTGTTTACCCAGGACATCAGGCCAGTCACTCTGTCCTGATCTTCCCTCACCTCAGTCTCTATGAGGTCTCTGAGGTGAAGGACTCAGGTGAAAGGCACATCTCCCTGTTAGACTATAGCACCTGTGGAAATCAAAGACTCAAAGAAATTCCAGTCCCTGAATATTCAAGGATCCACATAGGCCTCACTCAATTTCACAATACAATGCAATGTTGTAAATTTATCCTTTTACAGTTAAAAACCAATTGTGAGGCAGGTAGGGACAAGGGGTGCATTTTTAGGTAAAATGTGGTTTGTCTTGTTTTCTACTTGTAGAGGTTTCTCTTTTGTTATGTAGGGCAGGAGAATATGCCTTGTAAAATGGGGACAGCTGATCTTTTACAAATATAAAGACAAAAGCCTTCACAGAATGGACAAAGAGCCAAAAGCTTTGAAAGGGTGTTTCACCTAGGTTTTCACAGAGATTACTAATACAGGTATAGAAAATGACATTAAATGCAGTTGACCTTTCTCTTTTATTTGTTGTTAATACATCTCAGAGACAAGTTTTTCGAATATACTTCTGCACTTTGTTTTTTAAATGAGTTAAATAACCTATGGTTTTCATTAGAGACCTATAATTATTAGCTTTGCCTGCCTCCCACTATACAAGGAGCAGAGTTGGAACTGTGTCCCAAACACATCAAACCTTTTCTTCCAGAAAATCACCTTCCCTTCTCTTCCAGTTCTTAGCTCCAGCTTGGTTTTCCATCACCAAAGAGCTGCCCATGGCTCCAGATTTCCCTCTCAGCACAAACTGTTTCAAGACCTCCCTCCTCCGAAGGCTGCAAGTCTTCATTTCTTTGTCTCTAATTGCCTCTGTCATTTAGCTATGTGATGCAAAGGGCTGCTCAGATACACACCAGAGTGTAGCCAATGCATTCTCCACAAACAATAAGCTGTCACCTTTGCTGTGGTGAAGTCTCCAGAACATGGCACACGTACTGCCTCCGGGAACTTGGCCCAGTTGGTTTTTCATCCTGTGCAGCTGGGGAATAAGAGGTTTCCATTGAATGTCAGCTCTTATTTATTAGAACTTGCAGTCAAACAATAGCCCACACACAGCGAGTGTCTGAGAGACAAAAAAAAAAAAAAATGCATGCAACTCCTTAAACACCTCAGCCTTGGGATTTTTTTGTGTGTGGAGGCAAAAGATACTCTCTCCTTCATACTTCACATGTTACTTCTAGACTTCTGCCTATTAACCACTTTGATTGTCTGGATCGCTGACTAGAGATAGGTGTATGTCCTCTTCCCTGAGGACCACAAAAAGCAGAAATGCTGTATTGAACTGACACAATCCTGAAAAAGCCTTCTCTGTTAAGCATATACTATCTCCCAGTGCCACACTAGTTTCTGCTTATACTCTCTTGTTGCTGATCCAGCACAGATGTGCCATGAATTGTCAGTGAGTTATAAAGAAACCCAGAACTTAGTTTGTTTTCATATTGTGAAGTAAAAAGCAGTACACAAGCCCATGGAACTTCGGGGGTGGGGAATCATCAGTTTCTTCTAGTTCAAAAGTAGAGCACCTTGAAAAAAGGGTACCATCTTCCTTGTAGGCAAATATCTTTGGAAGCCATGTGACTGTAGATCTACTTTAATAGGAAGTTTGAAAATTACGTAAATGACCCCCAAAGAAAAATTCTTCTCAGCATTGAAATGTGGTTTTGATGGAGGGAATTGTCACTTTTTGGAAAATTCAGAAAGAAGGAAATTGCAAAAACCTGGGAGGTGACTGGCAGTGTCCTCAGAGTGCTTGCCAGCACCTCTGCCTTCCCAGACTTACCTTTAAGGAAGCCTAAAGGCAAAGAAAAGTCAGACAGAACAGGAGAGGCACTACCATGTCCAGCATTACCTGATGAAGAGCAAGGTAGATTATTGCCCTAAGTGATGCCACTGAAAAGCCAGACTCATATGCTTTAACACTTCACTCAACTTAATCCAGAGCTGCTGCAACTGCAAAAGGATGCAGAAACTGATGAAATGGCATATCTAAGGGCAGATCAGCATGTTCTTTCTTCCAAACAGAAGTGGAGTCACTATGAACAGTAAATACAGCACTCAGAATCTTGGCTAGGGCATGGGTCTTAGATGTTGTTCTGTTAGACATATTACTTTTCTATTTCTACCATTTCTTCAAACATCTTTGACCATAATTTTGCTGCCCTTTTTCTTCAGAGATGCCCAACACTCATGAGCACAGGCTGGCTTGTGAAGACCGACACATACTATTACTGTAATGCTCCTAATAGCGTTTATTCAAGCTTTGCAAACAACTGGTTGCTCGTGTGTGAAAATCTGGTCCTTTTATGTGTTTCAGATCAGGTACCTGAAATCACCAGCTGTTGCCAGAAGTGATGGCCTCAAGATTTGTGCCCCTTACAAATGCTATCCAAAACCAGAGTGGCCTCAAAAAGCATGCCTGTGCCTCTTGAGTTATCTATGCAGCTCTAACACACTTCAAGACAAAAGAGGCCCAAATGAAATGTAAAATGTAAAGCCAAGGAAGGACATTTGAAATTAATAAGAGCAGACATATGATTTAAAGCCACATAATGTTTGTAAAGGCCACTGAGTATGACAAGTGCCTCAAGGAATGTATCCAACACCATCCCTGTTAATGGGAAAGGAGAATTTTTGTAGATGTGTTTATAAACATCTTGGGGAATCGCTTAAGTACTAATCTCATAGGGATGCTCTGTTGCTTGTTCCATTATATAGACAGTCTGATTGAAAATCTAAATCCCGGGCTGTATGCATTTTCTCCCTTCTACTGCACTTATTGTTTCAAGCTTTTTTCTAATTAGCTGATTCAAAGCATCTCCAAAGAAAAGTTTATACGACATTGTTTCCACAAGGACTCTTGCCAAGAAAATGAGCAGGGCAGATGCTGGCTGACTTGTTGATTCACTCACTCAACAAAAAGCTAAGTGGATGATTTGGTTTTCCTCTGAGGTGCAGCACGTCTTTTTCCTCCATGCTTTCTTGGACCTGCATGGACAACATGCCTAATACAAGCTGTTGCTGAATTTCTGTTAATCTGCTCCTGTCTGAAAGTCAAGTGGTTTGCCATTGACTTGAAGAGCTCCAACCACTGTCTCTTCTCCCTCTAAATCAGTTTTTTTCAGTTTGTCTAGCTGAACCTGGTTTGTATCCTCCATTTCCTATTAATTCCTAACTCATATCCTGATTCCACTCAGGGAAAAATAAGAGATATAACAAGTTCAAGGGTTCACTGGCAAGCAAATTTTCCTTTTTCTTTTTGGATGGGAAAATTAGGTATTGAATTCAATGAATATTTTTGTACAGCATGCTTCCCTCAGACTATTCTGGTATGTCATGTGAAAGCCAAAAAATGGGGGAAATGTGGGGTTTTTACAAAAGAAAAATGTTTTCCTGAAAATGAAGATTATGATTAACCACTACTACAACTTATGCAGAGGTGAAGAAAGTTATTTTCTAACTGCCCCTAGTAGACACATGCATGATATTTCAGGGGGGAAAAAGTTAACTTAGATCAGGTTTGCTTCTGACCCTACCCTTTTAATCCATGGAAACAGCCCTAAATTATTTTTAATGTGAAGATTATATCTTCAAATATGGATAGGATCTGGGGTGTAGACAAAATGTTCTACTTGTAGTGGGATTCGTCTCAACTGTCCACAGCAAAACGTCTTGTTTATTTGCATTGCAACACAGATCGTTGGAGTTATTCTGCTAAAGGGGATGTACCTCTGCTGTTTCACAGCTAGTGGCTGTTCTTTATTAAATTGAAACCTGTGATAACTGGTTAACATCATTACATGTTGCTGTTTTGCATGGTAGCTTTTTATTGTACTCATTTTGTATAAGCCATTTTGTATTCATTTTGTGTTAAGTCTGTGTCTCTACAGCTATATATTGACTGTAGAAACAGAGAACAAGAAAGTAAATTTTTTCTTTTTTTTTTTTTTTTCCTTTCTCTTTTTTTTTTTTTTTTTGTTGAAATTGCATTTTTTTCACTTTTTATATATTA